>ML664161.1:45175418-45186548 GCA_007570785.1 Antilocapra americana | reverse complement strand
GAAAAGACAGCCTTCAGAATGGGAGAAAATAATAGCCAATGAAGCAACGGACAAACAATTAATCTCAAAAACATACTTTTGTTATTGCATCTAATGGCTCATCACCAACCCCAAGATTACCTAGATTTCCTCTTGTTTTTTTCTAGAAGTTTTACAACTTTGCATTTTTTTTTTACTGATCTGTAAATCCATTTAAGTTAATTTTGTGAAGATTAGATGTCTGTTAATTTTTTAGCATATTGATGCTTTGAAAGATTAATAACATCCCCCTTACTCCCAAATTTATATCTACCTGGAACCTCAGACATGATCTTACTTAGAAATAGGGTCTTTGCAGATAAGAATCTCAGGATGAAATCACCCTGGGTTAGGGTTAAGGACACCAGTGACTGACGTCCTTATAGAATAGAATAAGACACACAGAGACAGAGTAGCACAGCATATGAAGATGGAGGTAGATATTACAATGATGCATCTACAAATAAACGAATACCAAGATTTACTGGAAACCATTAGAAACTTGGAGAGAAGAAACAAACACTATACTATCACTTTGACTTAGGAGAAACTTGTATACAGGTCAAGAAATAACAGTTAGAACGAGACATGAAACAATGGTCTGGTTTGAAATTGGAAAAGAGTATGACAAGGGTGTATACTGTCACCCTGCTTATTTAACTTACATGCAGAGTACATCATGTGAAATGCTAGCTTGGATGAATCACAGGCTAGAATCAAGATTGCTGAGAGAAATATCAACAATCTCAGATATGCAGATTATACCACTCTAATGGCAAAGAGTGAAGAGGAACTAAAGAGCCTCTTAATGAGGGTAAAAGAGGAGAGTGAAAAAGCTGGCTTAAGACTCAATATTCAACAAACTAAAATCATAGCATCTGATCCCATCACTTCACAACAGATTTAGTTCAGTTCCGTCACTCAGCCGTGTCCAACTCTTTGCAACCACATGGACTGCAGCATGCCTGGCCTCCCTGTCCATCACCAACTCCCAGAGTTTACTCAAACTCATGTCCATTGGGTCAGCGATGCCATCCAACCATCTCATCCTCTGTCATCCCCTTCTCCTCCCGCCTTCAATCTTTCCTAACATCAGGGTCTTTTCAAATGAGTAGGGGAAAAAGTGGAAGCGGTGACAGATTTTCTTTTCGTGGGCTCCAAAATCACTGTAGATGGTCACTTCAGCCATGAAGTTAAAAGACACTTGCTTCTCAAAAGGAAAGCTGTGACAAACCTAGACAGCATTCTAAAAGGAGAGACATCACTTTGCTAACAAGGGTCTTCTGTACAGTCAAAGCTATGGTTTATCCAGTAGTCATGTATTGCTGTGAGAGTTGGCCCATAAAGCAGGCTCAGCACTGAAGAATTGATGCTTCTGAGCTGTGGTGTTGGAGAAGATTCTTGAGAGTTGCTTGAACTCCGAGATCAAACCAATCAATCCTAAAGGAAAACAACTTCGAATATTCTTTGGAAGGACTGATGCTGAAGCTGAAGCTCCAATACTTTGGTCACCTGACCCAAAGAGCTGACTATTGAAAAAGATCCTGATGCTGGGAAAGATTGGAGGCAGAAGAAGGGGGCAGCAGAGAATGAGATGGTTAGTGTCACTGACTCAATCGACAGGAATTTGAGCAAACTATGGGAAACAATGGAGAACACAGAAGCCGGATGTGCCACGGTCCATGGGGTCGCAGAGAGTTGGACATGACTTAGCAACTGAACAATAACAATAGCAACAACTTCTGGATGTGAAAAAGATTCTATTGTTTTAATCAATCAAGTATGTAATAGTTTCTTATGGCATCCCTGGGAAAGTAATTAGACATCCAAGTGTCACAACCTCATTTGTTAAAAAGACTTTTTTCTTTTTTGAATTGTCTTTGCACAAAACTAAAGGAAACTGGAATTAGGTCATTGTCCTTCCACCCATATGAGCTAGGTGTCTGGTAAAGTCTTTTCCCCTGGGTAGAAAGTCTTTTTATGGAAAATAAGCTGGGCTTATTTAAAAATAGAGATTTTCCTCTTTTCTTGCCAAAGATTAGGAAGTGATTTTTTTGGCTCTTCATCATGAGAACCTGGTGGAATTTCTGCTGGTGAAACTTATGGAACATAGTGGTATTCCCTAAGACTGGGGCCCTGAGGAGTTTGTTACCTTCTATCTAGGTCACACTCAGCCTCCAGAAATTTATTGAAATTATTATTACTCATTTTAGTTGGTTAATTTACATTGTAACTTTTGAATTTGATTAGGTATTATACAGCAGAAACTATTTATCAATGGTGAATAAGATAGGATAGTTCATTTTCTAATAGGGGAAGAGAGGGAAGTGAAAAGATAATTATAAAACAGAGAGGCAAGTGCTATGATAAGAGTAAGTCTAGGGTAGTATGAGGGCTTCCCCAGTGGCTCAGTGGTAAAGAATCTGCCTGCAATGCAGGAGATGTGGGTTTGACCCCAGGGTTGGGAAGATTCCCTGGAGGAGGTCGTAGCAATCAACTCCAGTATTCTTGCCTGGAGAATCCCATGGATGGGGGAGTCTGGCAGGCTCCAGTCCATAGCTTTGCAAAGAATAGGACAGGACTGAAGCAACTGAGCAGGTACATACAGGGTAGTATGAAAGTACATTTCTCTTGATTCATACTGGGTTTTATTTTCAGATTATCCACATAGGATAAAGCACAAAAATAATGAGACTGCCATATTGGGAGAAAATGTGACGATCTTCTGCAATTTAACAACTCCAGCAGATGTTGTCCAAATTACCTGGCAGAAGATCCAAGACTCTTTGCCACAAAATATTGGCACATATAGCCGTAAATATGGAGAAAGGATTCTTCCACCATACACAGATCGGCTGCACTGCAAGGCCATTGAACCCAATTCCTCATTCATAACTATCCAAGAGGTGACATTTGAAGATGAAGCCTGCTACAAATGTTTATTTAATGTGTTCCCACATGGAAGCCTTGGAGGACAAATCTGCCTTAACATTATAAGTATATAAACGTTTATGTGGGGTCAAAATTGTGGGGATTTGGTCTTTGATGGTTAAGATCTAGACAAAGAATTTTAGAGAAGAAAAGACTGTAATATAGGTCACTCAGGCTAAGTCTTTTATTATATGGAAGAAAAAACAGAAGTCAATGATGATTACATAATTTGCCCATTTTTACACAGTGCAAGACCAGACATAGCATTTAGGCCTTCTGCCCTCTCATCTAACATTTTTTTGTACAATATTGCACTGGCTTCAATCCACTGGATAAATCTCATGAGTGGCATGAGGGTTTTCACTGGGAAAGAGATGAAAAGAAAAAGAAATAGTACAGAAGAAGAAAGGAGAAAGAAGATGCTAAGAGAATAAGAATTTCCCAATCTTCAAACTGACAAAACATTGAAAGAATAGTAATAATGTCATAGTGTTACCTTATTATGTTACTATACATTTGAAGTATTAGGGGTTTATATAATGTAATTTTTTATATTGGAAGAAGAAGGATTTTTAAAAATATTTTGCCTAAGTTATGAAATATAGGTAGAAGTTTCTCATAGAAAATGCTACTAAAAATTGTTCTTAAAATTTTCTATTTTGTTTTGCACAAAAATTGATCAAATATTAAATATGCTCCTTGAAAATGAGAATCTACTTAACATCACAAATAAAGATAAAAGACTGCAGAGGAAATTGAGCAATGAGTAAATGAAGATATTATTATTCCTGCATTATAACATCAAAACTCTAACATTTGACTGTTTAAAATGCTAACAATAAAATTCTAATTAATTTTAAATATAAGTATTCAGAATGTAATTTTAAGGTTGACTGGAAGTGGAGATCTCAATTGTTCCATTAGATTGAAGGTAGTGGGTATAGGAGATGGAATCGGGAGGTTTTGTAATATGTGAGGAGAGCTATTTGTGAGTGAGAGAGCGGGACATCTTTTCAACATTTTGTTTTCTATAAAAAATTTGGGGGAAGTCCATCTTTAACACCATAGAAATCTAGGGTGACTTTTTATATTTAATTTTCTCTCTCTCTCTTTTTGCCTCAGCTGTATCTGAATTAAGAACTGAACTCCAGTCCAATCTTGACTCTGAAAAATTTTTGAGGTTTATTTACTCAGCTGTAGGAAAACCAGCTCCTCAAATATCTCTTTTCCCATTACAAGTCTTGATGAATGCTCCAGAGGAATCCCTTGCTCTGAATCCCAATGGCACAGTTACTATCACTAAAATGTATAATGTTTCCTTGGAGACTGTGAGGTCCCTAAGACTCCAGCACCTGATTGTGCACATGAATCATCCTCTAAGGAGTGAAGAGAAGATCATCCCTCTGTCAGCTGAACAAGAATGTAAGTAAAAGTAATAATCAACAAGCGGGACTATTACCTTTAAAAATCCACTGCCAGAAGTGTTTGCATAGTCATTAGTTTCTAAAAAATCTAAATCAGGATCACATACACATACACATGGTTAAAAGAATCAAATAATGAAGCTATGATCTATCCCAACCCTGCTTCCAGGGGTAACTGCTCTTACATGGAAAATTTTTAATTGATCTCTTACATGCGTTCCACTGAATTCCTGCCACAGTTGATGAAGATTAGGCTCCTTCAACTTTTGTTCCTCTCAATATAGTTTCTTTCCTTGCAGTATAGTTCTTTTGCTGCCTACCTCTGCAACTTTTAGCAACATGATTAAACATGTTTTTTTGTTTGTTTCATTTACCGTAGAAAGTCTTTCTTAGCTATACTTCTCTCCACCCACCTTTGTTTCAAGCTTTGTCAACTGTATCTTCTGTTTCAAAGCCATAGTTAAACAGAGCATAATTTGCCTAAAGAATTTAAATAATGATTTAAATATATCTAAATATTAAAATAACAATTTTATATAGGCTTTAAATAATTGTTTTCAAGTTCCACCTGATAATCTTTTAAAACTAAAATCTTTAAACTCTTTAAATTTGGTGTAAGTACTAATATATTGGGATTTTAATCTACCATCTTATTATTTACTATCTGACCAGTTTTATGTCTCTTTTTCTGTCTTCCTGAATCCTTTTAGATTAATTATTTGCTTTTCTTTCATTTTTCCCCTCTTTGTTAATTATACATTCCTCTACCCTTCTATACCGTTTAAGTGGTTGACTTGGAGATTGTAACATATATCCTTGAGATCTTCTCTTACTATCAAGTTTTGTACTGGCCATCATTTATTCATCTTTTGTAGCTGCATTTCCACAGCTTCAATGTCAACAGTGCTTTTGTCACCACATTCAAGAGTTAATATGCTTTGAATCAATATTCCAGAAATTCAAAAAAGGAACTTCCTGCCCTCATTGCATAGCCTTAAATATTTTTAACAGAAAGAGAAGAGCTCTTTGCTTATCTGCCAACCAGAGTTCACAGAAGAAATCTACTATTAAGTGTTTACTATTCAGAGAGTAGTACTTCAAAGTCGAGGCTTTATAATGAGTGAAATATTTTCTTTCCTCAAAATACCCATGGAGAAGGCAAGTCTTTATTACAGATTATTTTAGGAAAAAAACTATAGCACCTCTGCATATCATTTGCAGAAAGCACTAGCTAATAACTTTTCCAGAATCTTATTTGACTGGACAGCTTGCAGTAGAAATTAATGCTATATTCAGAGTTGGTGACAGTATTGAGTAAGTTACATTAGTAAGCCTACTTATTCTATCTTATTAAGATATCTTTAACATAATCTATGTTTTTTTGTTTTTATAAACTCAAGAAAATGATGAAAAGGGTAAAGTATCTCCAAAATTTGTCACATCCACCCAAGAAACAAAAGCGTCACTAGCCTTCAGTGATGTTGAATCATAAATTTTGAATGAGTGAAGGAGACATCATATCTTTTGGAAATCTAACAGTTTTGTATATAACCAACTGAAAAGTATTGAAATGAGTAGTCAGTAAGCAGTCCAGATGAGCTAAATATAACCTCATTTAGGCCTAGGAAATCTCATTAATCTCTGAATTAAAAAAAAAAAACTCAGGGTTTCCCAGGTAGCTCAGTGGTAAAGAATCCACCTGCCAATGAAGGAGATGTGGGTTAGATTCCTGGTTCAGGAAGATCCCCTGGAGAGGGAAATGGCAACCCATTCCAGTATTCTTGCCTGGGAAATCCCGTGGCCAGAGGAGACTGGTGGGCTACAGTCCATGAGGCCGCAAAGAGTTGGACATGACTGAGCACAGCAACAGCAGCAGCAGTTCAAAGTCACAAAGTGATCTTCACCCAAAGGGGCTTAATCCCTGATGGGGTCATCTTTATGTAAAGAACACCCAAGATTTTCCACGGTCCATCCCAGGTTTCTTGGAATAATTCCAAGCAATTGTTCAAGAACTTGGGCAGTCAGGGAAACCAACAGTTCTGCTTAAGCTAGAAATTATCACTTCATTTCTTTTTGCCACAGTTTCATCAACTATAAAATAAGTTTAATTAAATGTTTCTTGTAAGTTTGTTCTGGGGCTTCCCTGGTGGCTCAGTGGTAAAGAATACACCTGCCAATTCAGGAGATGTAGGTTCAATCCTTGAGTCAGGAATATCCCCTGGAGAAGGAAATGGCAACCCACTCTAGTATTCTAGACTATAATACTAGTCTAGAATTGAGTCCAAAACTCAATGCTGTAGCTTAGAACAAGCAGCTGTTTTCTTAGTGACTCTGGTGGTCACACTAGAAGACCACAGGATCTATCCTATGGTCTTAGAATGCTTTTACATGTGACGATATCTCGCTTGTTATACAACTTTAAGCATCGTTCTGGCCTCAGAACAGAGTATTTCTCTGTTACCTTGACCATCTATTGTTATTGATAAGAAGCCAAATGTCAATCTGATCATTGTGATAGTAAATATTATTTCTCATTGGTAACATAGGCTCTTCTACTATTAGACTTTTGAAACTTTCTAGTGCTATTTTTATTAATAGTTGTCTTTTTAAAAATCCTTTAATGTGATGGGCATTTATTTGGTAGGTTCATTCAATCCAGAGACTCAAATCCTTCAACTCTGACAATCTTCTCATATCTTTGAGACTTTCCCCCCATTCATATAACATTCCCTTTTGATAAACTTTATTAAGTGGCCATTAAAATATTTGGTTTGGATTTTATTTTTTCTTTAATATTTGTGTCTCTTTTCCTTTTCTTTAGACTACTGAGAAAGTTTTTAAATTTGTCTTCAAACTCTTCATTAACTGTTTCCTTATGTTACAGATGGTAACATTACATTACAACATTACAGGCTGGTAATTAAGTCTATAATTCTGAATTGCTTTTATAATTTAAAATTAATTTTAAAAATTATCTTCCTACTTAAAGGAAATAATATCTTCTCAAATCTGTCTAAGAATAATAATTTAGGGGTGCTTTAATTGTCTTTAATTATCTCTACCAGTCCCTGCCTCACCTCCACTACCATCATTTTATGTTATTTTTACTCAGTAATTTCCACTTTGATTACAGGCTTTCTTCAAATTTTACAGATTCTTGACTGGGAGTTTAAAGTATCTTCATTTGGTTTATTGCATCTTGTGAAGAGCTAAACTTTTATTTGTAGAGAGCAGGCAGCAATTAACTGGGAGACTCTGAAAGCCAGAATGTTGAGCCCTTACTCTGGTGCTCTGATTCCCTCTACCTTGGCTATTTCTGCATGTTTAATGAACTACTTGAACCTCCATGTTTTTTGCCTGAGGGGTAAGCACTTGGCTGTCCAAAGTTGTGTTGTGGGATATGGAAGTGATGCTTTTGACTCTAGCCTTTATTCTGTGATTCACTATTCCTTCCTTTGTCATCTGAATCCTGAGCCCCTCCCCCCAAGTCTTGCAGGGCTCTCTGCGGAGGAATAGTCTGCTTTGTACATGCCTGAGCCTGCAGCTTCTTTCATCCTGCACCTTCATAGGCCATTCTGTACTTTTTACATCTTTCATATGCTTGTTTAAACTTCTTGTTAATGGAGGTCTCTCTTCTGTCTACTTGTTATTTTTCATTTAATCATTTTAGTTTTGTTACTATTATTTTAATGAAGTCTCAGGGAAGAGTAGAGAAAAGTATTTCTGTTACATGTATCCTTTCAAACAGAAATCAGTCAGCCTTTTTCTCCTAGTAATTTTCCCCAAATCATGAAATTGAGTTATGGCAACTAAATGGCATATGTATGTCCCATCAATCTATTGAGTAGATTATTGTCATTAATTTCACTTCTCTTAAAAAAAAAGTTTTATTTCTCACTGAGATACAAATGTCTTCAAAGATGTAACATCAGTTCAGAAGAGGATTTTTCCATGTTTATCTCTAAGGTGAGGCTAGTGGTAAAGACCCCACCTGCCAATGCAGGAGACGTAAGAGACTCAGGTTCAATCCCTGGGTCAGGAAGATCCCCTGGAGGAGGGCATGACAACCCACTCTAGTATTTTTTCTTGGAGAATCCCATGGACAGTGGAGCCTGGTGAGCTACAGTCCATGGGGCCACAAAGAGCTGGACATGACTGAAGTGACGTAGCACTAGCTTTATAGAATGTATTTGGGATATAAATCCCTGATTTTGCTGAAATCTTATTTAGAGTTTCCTCCCCCTACCCCATTTTTGTTGCCATTGACTTCAGGTCTGTGTTCAAATTTTTGTGCCAGATGCTTTCCATTTGTTTCCTCCACCCATTTGAATGAGCAATGCCGTATCTCACTGAAAAAAAAAAGCAGAGTAAAAAAACAGAAACTGAGGCAGAGTGATATTTGAGCAATCAAAAACAAGTGGCATGAAGTTTTTCAACTAAAATCTATGATTTTCTAATAGTATCTCAGGAAAGAAGTAATTGCTAACAAGAATTTATCTTTTTTTCAATGATAATAAAAAACTAAAGCAGCAAATTAAAAAGGAATGAGAGGTTATAATGGGCAGACAAATGACATCAATCTGACAAGCAGAAAGAGGACAAAAACAAAGATGCAAAATACACAGTAGTTCATGCCACTTGACATAGGTGAAAATTTCCTTAAGGTCCATCCACCATGAGGTACAGGTTCATTTTTATGCTACACCTAAGAACTATTACTGATAACCATAATGATGGTCTTTTGTTAAACTGAAGTTGTAATATAAACTATAAATTATATTCAGAAGATTATATAGAAAGAAGGAAAGTTTATAGTACAACTTAAGAACATTGTAAAAGGACTTCCCTGGTGGCTCAGATGGTAAAGCATCTGCCTACAATGTGGGAGACCAGGGTTCTATCCCTGGGTCAGGAAGATCCCCTGGAGAAGGAAATGGCAGCCCGCTCCAGGACTCTTGCCTGGAAAATCCCATGGACAGAGGAACCTGGTAGGCTGCAGTCCATGGGGTCACAAAGAGTTGGACACGACTGTGTGACTTCATTTTTTAAGTACATTGCAGTCAAAACAGCTATTGTAGAAAGTGTTGATGCTCAAACTTTTACCATTTGTGTTTTTCTTAAGTATGCAGGCCCTGGAGTCAGACAGAGAACCGCACTTGCTTCTCAGTTTTGCCACCTAATCACTGTGTAGTTTTGGGCAATTTTCTCAACATCTTAGGGCCTCTGTTTTCCATTTTGTACCAAGTAATGTGCTCACCTAGTTGATGTAAATATTTATAGGAATGGAAAAGTTTTCACTTCTTCCCTTTTACCTTGGCTAGTCTAGTAATTAAAATGATATTACAAATAAACAGGAGAAAAACAAACACATTTCAGTGTATGTATACATGGGAGAGAACCAAGAAAACAGAGCCTTTGAAAGGACTGACACCATAACCTTAAGCACTATCTTCCGCTTTTTAAAGAAAAAAGATGTTAGGGGTGGGGAGTCACTTATGGGAGGTTATCAGAAAAGGCACTGTGAACGTGGTAAGGTTGCTATGCAGATTTAAGTTGTTGCTTTCTCAATTGATAAGCATCTACAGATTTAGCATCATCCTATTCTTCCTGATACAAATGGAGATCTCTCTTACAGATTGTCTTATAGATTTATTTCTCTTATGAACATTTTTCTTTTTTTTTTTTTTTGATTCTTTGGCACTCAGCTTTATTTATTTTTTTATTTATTTTTATTAGTTTTGCCATACAATAACATGATATCGCCATGGGTTTTCATATGCTCCCCCTCCAGAACCCCCCTTCCTCCTCCCTCCCTCCTTCTTCCCCCCAGGAAATCTCGGTGCACCAGCCCTGAGCATCAACCCTGGGCTGGCGATTGATTAGACATATGATAATTAACAAGTTTCAATGACATTCTCCTGTATCATCACACCCTTGCCTTCATCCACAGAGTCAATGAGTCTGTTCTATACATCTGCGTTCCTTTTGCTGACTCACATGTTGGGTTCTCGTTACCGTCTTTCTAAATTCCATATATATACGTTAATATACTGTATTGTTGTTTTTCCTTCTGGCTTACTTCACTCTGGATAATGGGCTCCAGTTCGGTCCATCTGAATAGAACTGATTCAAATGAATTTTTTTTAATGCTGAGTAATATTCCATTGTGTATATGTACCACAGCTTTCTTATCCATTCGTCAGTTGATGGGCATCTAGGTTGCTTCCATGTCCTGGCTATTGTAAACAATGCAGCAATGAACACTGGGGTACATGTGTCTCTTTCAATTCTGGTTTCCTCGGTGTGTATGCCCAGCAGTGGGATTGCTGGGTCATATGGCAGGTCTATTTGCAGTTTTTTAAGGAATCTCCACACTGTTCTCCATAGTGGCTGTACTAGTTTGCATTCCCACCAACAGTGTAAGAGAGTTCCCTTTTCTCCACATCCTCTCCAGCATTTATTGCTTGTAGATTTTTGGATTGCAGCCATTCTGACTGGTGTAAAGTGATACCTCATTGTGGTTTTGATTTGCATTTCTCTGATAATGAGTGATGTTGAGCATCTTTTCATGTGTTTGTTAGCCATTTATATGTCTTCTTTGGAGAAATGTCTGTTAAGTTCTTTGGCCCACTTTTTGATTGGGTTGTTTATTTTTCTAGAATGGAGCTGCAGGAGTTGCTTGTATATTTTTGAGATTAATTGTTTGTCCATTGCTTCATTGGCTATTATTTTCTCCCATTCTGAAGGCTGTCTTTTC
>ML664161.1:45113272-45175018 GCA_007570785.1 Antilocapra americana | reverse complement strand
TGATCTTGTATCCTGAAACTTTGCTATATTCACTGATTAGCTCTAGTAATTTTCTAGTAGAGTCTTTAGGGTTTTCAATATAGAAGATCATGTCATCTGCAAACAGAGAGAGTTTTACTTCCTCTTTTGCATCTAAGTTCATCTGTGATATTGGCCTGTAGTTTCCTTTTTTTGTGGCATCTTTGTCGGGTTTTGGAATTAGGGTGATGGTGGCCTCGTAGAATGAGTTTGGAAGTTTACCTTCCTCTGCAATTTTCTGGAAGAGTTTGAGCAGAATAGGTGTTAGCTCTTCTCTAAATTTTTGGTAGAGTTCAGCTGTGAAGCCATCTGGTCCTGGGCTTTTGGTTTTTGGAAGATTTCTAATTACGGTTTCAATTTTCGTGCTTGTGATGGGTCTATTAATATTACCTATCTCTTCCTGGTTTAGTCTTGAAAAGTTGTACTTTTCTAGGAATTTGTCCATTTCATCCAAGTTGTCCAGTTTATTTGCATATAGTTGCTGATAATAGTCTCTTATGATCCTTTGTATTTCTGTGTTTTCTGTTGTGATCTCTCCGTTTTCATTTCTAATTCTGTTGATTTGGTTCTTCTCCCTTTGTTTCTTGATGAGTCTGGCTAATGGTTTGTCAATTTTATTTATCTTCTCAAAGAACCAGCTTTTGGCTTGGTTGATTTTTGCTATGGTCTCTTTTGTTTCCTTTGCATTTATTTCTGCCCTGATCTTTAAGATTTCTTTCCTCCTACTAGACATGGGCTTCTGCATCTCTTCCATTTCTAGTTGCTTTAGGTGTAAAGCAAGGTTATTTATTTGACTTTTTTCTTGTTTCCTGAGGTGAGCTTGTATTGCTATGAACTTTCCCCTTAGCACTGCTTTCACAGTGACCCATAGGTTTTGGGTTGTTGTGTTTTCATTTTCATTCCTTTCTATGCATATTTTGATTTCTTTTTTGATTTCTTCTGTGATTCGTTGGGTGTTCAGCAGTGTGTTGTTGAGCCTCCATATGTTGGAAGTTTTGAATGGTTTTCTCCTGTAATTGATATCTAATCTCACTGCATTGTGGTCAGAAAAGATGCTTGGAATGATTTCAATATTTTTGAATTTACTAAGGCTAGATTTATGGCCCAGGATGTGATCTATCCTGGAGAAGGTCCTGTGCGTGCTTGAGAAAAAGGTGAAATTCATTGTTTTGGGGTGGAATGTCCTATAGATATCAATTAGGTCTAACTGGTCTACTGTATCATTTAAAGTTTGAGTTTCCTTGTTAATCTTCTGTCTAGTTGATCTATCCATTGGTGTGAGTGGAGTATTAAAGTCTCCCACTATTATTGTGTTGTTGTTAATTTCCCCTTTCATACTTGTTAGCATTTGCCTTACATGTTGTGGTGCTCCTATGTTGGGTGCATAAATATTTATAATTGTTATTTCTTCTTCTTGGATTGATCCTTTGTTCCTTATGTAATGTCCATCTTTATCTCTTTTCACCACCTTTATTTTAAAGTCTACTTTATCTGATATGAGTATTGCACTCCTGCTTTCTTTTGGTCTTTATTTGCATGGAATATCTTTTTCCAGCCTTTAACTTTCAGTCTATATGTGTCCCTAGGTTTGAGGTGGGTCTCTTGTAGACAACATATATAGGGGTTTGTTTCTGTATTCAATCGGCCAATCTTTGTCTTTTGGTTGGGGCATTCAACCCGTTTACATTTAAGGTAATTATTGATAAGTATGATCCCGTTGCCATTTACTTTATTGTTTTGGGTTTGAGATTTTATACCCCATCCGTGTTTCCTATCTAGGAAAGATCCTTTAGCATTCTTTGGAGGGCTGGTTTGGTGTTGCTGAATTCTCTCAGCTTCTGCTTGTCTGAAAAGCTTTTAATTCCTCCTTCAAATTTGAATGAGATCCTTGCTGGGTACAGTAATAGGGGTTGTAGATTATTTTCTTTCATGATTTTAAGTATGTTCTGCCATTCCCTTCTGGCCTGAAGCGTTTCTATTGAGAGATCAGCTGTTATCCTTATGGGATTCCCCTTGTGAGTTATTTGATGTTTTTCCCTTGCTGCTTTTAATATTTGCTCTTTGAATTTGATATTTGTTAATTTGATTAATATGTGTCTTGGGGTGTTCCGCTTGGTGTTCATCCTATTTGGGACCCTCTGGGTTTCTTGGACCTGAGTGGTTATTTGCTTTCCCAATTTAGGGAAGTTTTCAACAATTATCTCTTCAAGAATTTTTTAATGGTCTTTCTTTTTGTCTTCTTCTTCTGGGACTCCTATGATTCGAATATTGGTGCGTTTAACAGTGTCCCAGAGGTCTCTGAGATTGTCCTCATTTCTTTTAATTCTTTTTTCATTTTTCCTTTCTGTTTCGTTTATTTCTGCCATTCTGTCTTCTACCTCACTTATCCTGTCTTCTATCTCTGTTATTCTACTGTTGGTTCCCTCCAGGGTGTTTTTGATCTCATATATTGCATTATTCATTGTATTTTGACTCTTTTTCATTTCTTCTAAGTCCTTGTTAAAGCTTACCTGCATCTTCTCAATCCTTGCCTGCAGGTTATTGAGCTGCAACTCCAACTTATTTTCCAGGGTTTGGATCATTTTCACTATCATTATTCGAAATTCTTTATCAGGTAGACATCCTATCTCTTCATCTTTTGTTTGGTCTGGAGGACATTTATCCTGTTCCTTTACCTGCTGGGTATTTCTCTGCCTCTTCACCTTGTTTATCTTGCTGTGTTGTCCCTTTATTTTGGGGGTTCCTCACTATGGGTGGGGTTGGATGTGTGTTTTGTCAAAGTTTCCTGGTTGGGCTCTTAAGCGGTTCCCTCTGCTTGTTTTAGCGTCTTCTGTTTGCTGGTCTCTCCAGTGTCTATTCAGCGCTCTGGGGTTTGCCCCGCTCCGGTGCATGCGCTTTCCCCGCCCCCTCTGCTCAGGCTCTTGATTGCTCGCCTGGCGCAGTTGGGGGCTGCGGCTTCTCCCCTCCCCGGCCCAGCCGCTAGATTTTCTCGGCGTGCAGCTGGGTGCGTCTTCTCAGGTGTGTGCAGCACCGAATTCTGGCGGCGACTGTCCAGAATCCCCAGAAGTCTTGGCTAGCACCCAATTCTGCCCGCGGTTTGGGAGCAGAAGCCTCGCCGGAGCCGCTCTCCGGTGGGGGCTGGGCCAGTCCGCAGCCCACAGCCGCCCAACTCCACCCGGCTGTCTCGCGCAGTGGACCGATTCCTCGCTGCCCTTTGTTCTGTGCGGGAGCCTGGTGGGGGGGTCTTCCTCGGGAAGGCTACCCAGCGGTCTATCTCCGATTAGCACCCTCAGTTAGGACCCTCAGTCTGCCCCAGGCATTCAGTGCCAGTCCTCTCTCTAAGTGCGCTGGCTCGTGGGGGATGGGGCGCCTAGGCCGCTGCTCTGCTGGGAGTTGCAGTTAGAGACGTACTCTGGGGGGCTTAATTCTACTCCCGGCTATTTTGCCCTCTGAGACTCGCCTCAGATCCGCCAGGGAGAATGTTTCCTGGTGTTCAGAATCCTTTCTCTCTCTCGAGACTCCTCTTCCGAGATGGATCTCCGTCCCTAACTCTTTGCCCCTCTTTTTACTTTTTTTTTTGGTCCTACCTTCTTTCGTCGGCAGTGGGCTGCCTTTCCAGATGCCTGATGTCCTCTGCCAGCATTCAGATGTTGTTTTATGGAGTTTGCTCGGTTTTTAAATGTTCTTTTGGTGTATTTGTTGGGGAGAGTGTGGACTCCCCGTCCTATTCCTCCACCATCTTAGTTCCCCCTGAACATCTTTCTTATCAAAGAGTAACTTCTGCTTGGTTTTCATTATATAGCCTGTGTTTTCAGCTTCTTAAAAAATCAGCCTGAAATTATCCTTATGTGAAAGAGATGTATTTCAGGGTGGCGAATACTTCTACCTTACATAATCCTTATAAAGTGTCTATTGCATCACTAAGAACATTAATTTAAATACTAGTTATCATTGTAAATATATTTTCTAAGGTTATAACAGAATCTTTGGAAATTCAATATTAGTAACAGGATAATATTTCATTAAGTGATTATATTATATTTTACTTAATAATTTTTAAAGTGGTTACATATAAGTGGATATTTAGGTGGCTATCTTTTTTTAATTCTTGAGAGTGATAGTTCAGTTCAGTTCAGTCACTCAGTCATGTCCGACTCTTTGTGACCCCATGAACTGCAGCACACCAGGCCTCCCTGTCCATCACCAACTCCTGGAGTCTACCCAAACCCATGTCCATCGAGTTGGTGATGCCATACAGCCAGCTCATCCTCTGTTGTCCCCTTCTCCTCCTGCCCCCAATCCTTTCCAGCATCAAAGTCTTTTCCAATGAGTCAATTCTCCACATGAGGTGGCCAAAGTATTGGAGTTTCAGCTTCAACATCAGTCTTTCCAATGAACACCGAGGACTAATCTCCTTTAGGATGGACTTGTTGGATCTCCTTGCAGTCCAAGGGACTCTCAAGTGTCTTCTCCAAAACCACAATTCAAAAGCATCTGTTCTTCGGCACTCAGCCTTTTTCACCATCCAACACTCACATCCATACATGACTACTGGAAAAACCATAGCCTTGACTAGATGGACCTTTGTTGGCAAAGGAATGTCTCTGCTTTTCAATATGCTGTCTAAGTTGGCCATAACTTTCCTTCCAAGGAGTAAGCGTCTTTTGATTTCATGGGTGCAGTCACCATTTGCATTGATTTTGGAGCCCCAAAAAATAAGATCTGACATTGTTTCCCCATCTATTTCCCAAGAAGTGATGGGACCAGATGCCATGATCTTAGTTTTCTTAATGTTGAGCCTTAAGCCAACTTTTCCACTCTCCTCTTTCACTTTCAGCAAGAAGCTTTTTAGTTTCTCTTCACTTTATGCCATAAGGGTGGTGTCGTCTGCATATCTGAGGTTATTGATATTTCTCCCGGCAATCTTGATTCCAGTTTGTGCTTCATCCAGCCCAGCGTTTCTCATGATGTACTCGGCATATAAATTAAATAAGAAGGGTGACAATATACAGCCTTGAGGTACTCCTTTTCCTATTTGGAACCAGTCTCTTGTTCCATGTCCAATTCTACCTGTTGCTTCCTGACCTGCATACAGGTTTCTCAAGAGACAGGTCAGATGGTCTGGTATTCCCATCTAGTTCAGAATTTTCCACAGTTTATCGTGATTCACACAGTCAAAGGCTTTGGCATAGTCAATAAAGCAGAAATAGATGTTTTTCTGGAACTCTCTTGCTTTTTCAATAATCCAGCAGATGTTGGCAATTTGATCTCTGGTTCCTCTGCCTTTTCTAAAACCAGCTTGAACATCTGGAAGTTCACGGTTCATGTATTGCTAAAGCCTGGCTTGGAGAATTTTGAGCATTACTTTACTAGCATGTGAGATGAGTGCAATTGTGTGTAGTTTGAGCATTCTTTGGCATTGCATCTCTTTGGGATAGGAATGTAAACTGAGAGTGATAGAATAATAGTAAATATTGTCTGTCTTCAATTTGAATACTATTAGTATATTATTTTAAAAAATGAAATGTCACAATCTTATAGTATCAATTTGAATGTCAACAATCCAATGGTAAAGCAAAAGAGCATTATAAATTAAAGGTACCAAAATGTCAATGTAGTATATAAAATGAAGTATAGCCCCAAAGAACATGTTTCTGGTTTGTGTTTTCTAGGTACTGCTGGTTTTTCTTATAATTGGCTACGTACATTTGGTACATTCTTTACTGTTCCATGTATTTTATTTTTCATCTTCTGTATTGTTTGGAGAAAGAAAAAGTAAGTTGCATTATTACTACCTGTTTTCATAGAAGAGGTGTATTAAATAGGGTTAGTTTTAAATCTGAAAAACAATTCCAATGGCTCAGGGAAAATTAATCATGGAAGGAATCATCATGGAAAACTTTTGTATATTCTTGGTAATTTTTTGCAGTCAAAGGATTTATCCTTATTAAAATGACATGCTACTTGGGATTGTTACAGAAGTAGGCTATTAGTAACCATTCATGCTTAGGGTAAACAGAAGTTTTGCCAGGTGGTGCTAGTGGTAAAGAACCCATCTGCCAATGCAGGAGACACAAGAGATGGGAGTTCAGTCCCTGGGAAGATCCCCTGGAGGAAGGCATGGCAACCCACTCCAGTATTCTTGTCTGGAGAATGCCATGGACAGAGGAGCCTTGTGGGCTACAGTCCATGGAGTTGCAAAGAGTCATACCCGACTGAAGTGACTTGGCACACACGGTAAATTGAGTTTAAGATTCTTGAGGACAGATTTTGACAGGAGAGAGTCATACAGACTTCAGACATCTGGTGGGAGGATGACCGCTGGGTGGTAAAAACGGTGAGGACAAGAAACTTGAGATAAGTCTACCTGACAAAGCCACAGTAAGGTGACAGTGGTGTTACTTTACAAGACTAATATGATAAAATATTGATTCAGCTATTCAACAAATGCTTCCTCAATGCCTGTATAGTGCTATGCATTGTTCTCAGTGTGGGAGACAGTCACAGCTAAAACCTACAAGTTCTTTGCCTTTCATAAGCTTGTGTCCCAGTGGGAAGAGGCAGTCAAGGAAAGATACAAGGAAATAAGAAAGTACTGAGTAGCAATAAGTGCTGTTTAGAAAATAAACAGAATGATAAAATTGAAAGAAATCATTGGGCCAGTTTATGTTGAGTGGTCTCTTTGAGGAGGTGACTTTTAACCTGAGAACTGGGTAAGAAAAAAGTTGAGTAAAGTTCTTCTAGTAAAGAGTATTCCAGACAAAAAAAAGAAGAATTAGTATAGGTCCTCAGGTGGGAAGAAGTTTGAAATGTTCAAAGAATAATGAGAAGGTCAGTGTGACTAGAATAACAATTTGGAAATATAAGTGAGGGCCAGAACAGGTTAGGCCCACAGACCTGGAAAGACATTTGAGCTTTTAAGTGTCTGCAATAACAATCCACTGAAGCAGTTAGAAGAGTAGAAGGATCTAGATTTATGAATCTGGAATTTACAGAGCATGTAAGACCAGAGGTATCAGTTTGGTAGTATACAGGGCATGTTATCAAAGGAGACAAATCATATCAATATATATTTAAAAATCAATGATCAAAAACATTATTGAAAAGATATTTTGATCTGTCCAGAGAGTTTGAATCTCCCTTTTCTATTTGTAGCATGCTTTACAATACACCGCCACTAGGGGGAGTGTTTGGGTTGTATTCATCTTATGTATCATCACAGTCTTTGTATCTGTAGGTCTGAGAAGGTGCTTGAAACCGCACTCCCGCTGAGACACCCCTAATGAACCACACTCCTTAATGAACACAGGTAATTGGCGAATGTGTGACTTTTGCTGTCATTGTGTATACTTCAAATTTAAGACTTAACTTTACATATTAAATAATTGGCTGCAGCAATTGTTATTTTAAAAATAAATGGAAAAAAATTGTTATATATAGTTTCATGAATTAGCAATTTCAAATGAGGTTATAGTAATAATCATGTCTTTCAATGTTTCAATTCATTCCCTGATTCACTGTCTATTCCCACTTCCCACTGTCACCAATTGAATGGTTTATCTGATTTGGGGTTTTCTTTTTTCCTGAATATTAATAAGTATGAGCATGCTTTACATAGGTTTCTCCTACTGAGAAGTCATTGTCTGCATCTTCACATGTCATCGGGTTGGTTGTCTACATCTATAGATATTCTTTATATCCTAAATTCTGAACATACTAGATATTGATTACTCCTCCCTATTTAGCATCACTCAAATTTCTCAGCTATAACATTAAAATAAAAGAAATCTTTAATGCTTTAATGTTGTTAAATTTATCACTTTTTTACCTAATAGCTTGAGTTTGGACTCTCATTTAAGAAGTCTTCGTCTACCTAAACTCACAAAATATGATCGTATTTACTAGCTTTCTATTTTTCTATTTAGGTCTTTAAACCTTTATACATAATGCAGACTTGATAATATAGTGTTAATTTTCATCATATAATGATCCATATTTCCTGACGTCATCTACTACATGATCTATCCTTTCCTTACAGATAAGCTTTATTTCCAGCTCTCTCAGGTAGAACTTTTGTTCCACTGTTTTTTTTTCATGAATGCATACTTTTTATTACTATGGTCTTTTGTTATGTGTCAAAATGTGGTAGGGAGAGGTTTCCCTTTTTTCTTTTCAAACTTGATATTTCAATAAAAGCATACACAGACATATAAATGTATCATGAAATGAGTTTAAATTCTTAAAAAAAAATACAGCTGGAATTTTGGTTAGTCCCACATTGAATTTATAGACTAATTACTTTTGGAAGTGTTGGTATCTTTATGGTGTAATTTGCTCAACCTACAAATATGTTACTCCTTTATTCAAGTCTTTCCGAATGTTAAGAAAGTTTAAAAATTTTCTCTCAATAGATTTTGTGAATCTTTTCTAAGTTAA
The DNA here is from genome assembly GCA_007570785.1 of Antilocapra americana. NCBI lineage: Eukaryota > Metazoa > Chordata > Mammalia > Artiodactyla > Antilocapridae > Antilocapra > Antilocapra americana. Next base: position 45,166,564 of record ML664161.1, on the reverse strand, counting down.
TTCTTTGGTACTTTTGATTTGTTTGCTATAATGAATAGTAACTTATTTTTTAAATGAAATTTTCTAGCTTGTTATTAGTGGTTTAGAAACAGTTATTGATTTTGTGAGTTAACCAGTAGCTGGAAACCTTGCTAACCTGTTTATTTATTCAAAGTTTTTCTGTTGATTTAATGATTTTCCACATAGATCACCTTTTTCCCTGTAATGACATTTTTGCTTTAAAACACTTCTGAATTTAAAAACAATGTCTAAAATTTCTCTACGATATCTGCTACAGTGTTTGACCTTTAAGCATATAATCAGCTTAAGGAGAAGTTTCATTATTTCCATTTCCTGTGCTTTTGTCATATATAAGTTGTTGAACTTAAGTAATTCTTTTTGTACTTGCTGAAATAGTCACATGAACTTTCCAAAGTAGTCTATAAATACAATAAATTCCATTGACAGATTTTCCAATGTTAAACCATTTGGGGAATTTTTTCTGCTTTATAAATTAAACAGTTCTGTACTTTTATTTTTTGAATTATTTTTCCTTTCTTTGAAATAAAATTTCAAATTGAGGTTTTGAAATTAACACTCAAAGAAAGAGCTTAGTCATATAGTATCTCTCCTTTTAGAAAAATGTATAAAATAGAGGTTTCTATTCCTTAACAGCCATCTGGATTTATAGATTTTTTTGGCAGGGTAATTATTTGATTTCAGTTGAGTTCCTTTCAAAGTTATTGGATTATTCAATTTTAAATGTCTTATAATGTATATAAATTCATTTTTATTTCTACATTTTGCTTCATTGTGGTAAAAACATTTAACATGACATCTGCCCTCTTAATAAAAATTATAAGCATACAATATAATACTATTGATTATTAGTACAATGTTGTAGAGCAGATCTCTAGAACTAATTCATGATGCTTAACTTAGGCCAATTAACTAGTAACTTCCTATTTCTCTCTCCCCAGCCCCTGGCAACAACCATTTCACTCTGATTCTATGAATTTGACTATTTTAGATCACTCACATAAGTGGACTTATGCAGGATTTATCTTTTGTGACTGGCTTATTGCCCTTAGAATAATGCCCATGATGTTCATCCACATTGTCATATATTGCATAAGGCTGAACAGTATTCCACTATATATAACACATTTTCATTATCTATTGATCTGCAGATGAATATTCAGGTTGTTTCTGCACCCTGGCTAATGTGCATCATGCTACAATTAATATAGGAATGCTAATATCACTATGAGATACTGGTTTCCATTGTTTTGGATAAAAACCCAGAATTGAGACTGGATCATACATGGCTCTATTTTACGTTTTTTGAGAAACCTCTTTCCTGTTTTCCAGAACAGTCACATCATTTTGCATTCCTATTAATAGTGAGCAAGGGTTGCAGCTTCACGATATTCTCGCCAACACATGTTGTTTTTGTCTTTTGAGAATAGCCATCCTGACAGATGTCAGGTGATATCTCATTGTGGTACTGATTTGCATTTCCCTGATAATTTGTGACACTGACTATTTTTTCATATATCTGTTGGGCATTTGTATCTTCTTTGGAGAAATATCTATTCTTGTTGTTTGTGTGTTGCTATGAGTTGTAGGAGCTCTTTAAACATTTTGGAGATTAAATTTGTTGGATATATTGTCTGCGAAAGTTTTTTTCCAGGATTATGTTATCTTTTATTACTAGCGCTGATTAATTTTAAAAACATTTGGAAACACATCCCAAATAAAGTGAAAACTAATTTTAGAAGCTCATTAGGCCAGATGATATGACAATAAATGGAAGAATAAGGTGCAGAAGCTCAGGATAGTTTCCTATATAAGCACTTTGGCTCTGAGGCAAGAGCTTCAAGATTCAGATGGAGGACAAACCCTGACACTGACCAAATATCAATGCTTATCCTGGAGCTACTTGCTTGTGTATCTGAGCAATTGCTTCCTCTTCTATATCTGGAACATACATGAATGGGTTATGGTTTTAAATGTCGTCAGTGACACAGAAAACGTTTGCATGCTTGTGATGGTTTTATGACTGTTAAAGACTACTGGAAGTATTTCTCACATTCGTTAGGTTGTTTCACTTACACACCATTTGTTGTTTCAGTTGTTGTGCCAAAGCTTTTTAGCTTCATATAGTTTCATGTGTCTACTCTTGCTCTTGTGGACTGTGCTTTTGGTGTACATCCTTGAAATCATTGCTAAGGCCAATGTCGTGAAGTCTTTTACCTATATATTTTCCAACATTTGAACTGTTTCGAGTCTTACATTTAAGTCCTTTGTTGATTTTGAGTTGACTTTTCTATATGGTATAAAGTAAAGGTTCAATTTCAGTCTTTCGCATGTGAAGATCCAGTTTTAACATTATCATTTGTTCAAGAGACAATTCTTTCCCCATTTGCACCCTTGTCAAAAATCAATCAACTATGTACATATGGATTTATTTCTGAGTTCTCTATTTCATTTATTCATGTGTCTGTTATTACCACAGTTCCACAGTTTTAATTACTGTAACTTTTGTACTATTCTCTAAAATCAGGAAATATTATACCTCCAGGTTCATTCTTCTTTTCAAGATTGATTTGGCTATTATGGCTTTTGTGTTCCATATGAATTATAGATTTGGTTTTTTCTGTTTATGTAAAAAATGCTATGGGAATTCTCATAGTCATTACATAAAAAACCTAATTCTGCTCCTTACAGAGCTACAAAAAAAGAAAAAAACTGAGCCTAAAGTTAGCATAAGGAAGGCAGTTACAAAGACTGATGAAATAGAAAAAAAAATTTTAAATAGTAAAAAAATAAAAAACTATAAGTTGGTTTTTGAAAAGATAAAAATATTGAAAAGCCATTAACTAGACTAAGAAAAAAAGAAACAAAGCAAGAAACATTATGATTGATGAACAGAAATAAAAAGGAAGAGACTACTGTGAGATATTATATGCCACAAACTAGATAATCTAGAATTAATAAATTCCTAAAAACATACAACCATATTAAAACCAAGAAATAGAAAGTCTGAACAGACCTATAACTAGTACGTAAATTGACTCAGTAACCAAAAACTTTCTAATAAAGAAAAGTTCAGGGTAAGATGGCTTTACTACTTCCCTGGTGACTCAGATGGTAAAGAATCTGCCTGCAGTGCAAAAGACCCAGGTTCAATCCCTGGGTCAGGAAGATCCCCTGGAGAAGGGACCAGCTACTCACTCCAGTATATTCCCTGGGGCTTCCCAGGTGGTGCTAGTGGTTAAAAAAAAAAAAAAAAAAATCCACCTACCAATACAGGAGATAAAAGAGATGTCTGTTTGATCCCTGGGTTGGGAAGATCCCAGGAGGAGGGCATAGCAACCCATTCCAGCATTCATGCCTAGAGAATCCCATGGACAGGGGAGCCTGGTGGGCCATGGTCCATAGGGTTGCAAAGAGTTGAACAAAGACTGAAGTGACTTCGCAGGCATCAAATTCTATGAAACATTTAAACAAGAATAAATGCCAATGTTTCTTAAACTCTTTCAAGAAATTAAAAAGGAGAGAACAGTTCCAATCTCATTTTATTAGACCAGATTTACCTGATACCAAAGGTAAAGACAACACAAAAACAGAAATATATTGTATAACAAATATATTAGGTTGGTGTAATGTAATTATGGTTTTGGACTATGAATTTTAAATCATTATAAATAGGCTCAAACACATATTTATTACTCAAAATAAGAACCATTAAAATCAACATATTTTAGCCAATTTTCCTGTAACATAAAAATCCATGCTTCATATATATGGAATTTAGAAAGATGGTAACAATAACCCTGTATGTGAGACAGCAAAAGAGACACAGATGTATAGAACAGTCTTTTGAACACTATGGGAGAGGATGAAGGCAGGATAATATGGGAGAATGGCACTGAAACATGTTAATTATCGTATGTGAAACAAATTGCCAGACCAGGTTCAATGCATGATACATGGTGCTGCTGGGATGCTGGGTGCACTGGGATGACCTAGCGGGATGGGATGGGGAGGAAGGTGGGAGGGGGGTTCTGGATGGGGAACACATGTACACCCATGGCAGATTCTTGTCAATGTATGGCAAAACCAATACAATATTGTAAAGTAAAAAAATTAAAATATATATATTAAAAATGATGAATTAGAGGAAGTAAAAAAAAAATCCATGCTTCAGAATTCAATGAGCTCTTGGAAAGCATTTTCTGCCTCCTGCTGGTTTGTGGAAGTGTTTTCCCTGCAAAAAGTTGTCAAGATGCTTGAAGAAATGATAGTCAGTTGGTAAGAGATGAGGTGAACATAGCGGATAAGGCAAAACTTCGTAGCCCAATTCGTTCAACTTTCAAAGCATTGGTTGTGAGACATGTGGTTGAGTGTTGTCATACAGAAGAACTGAGCCCTTTCTTTTGACCAACGCCAGCTGCAGACATTGCAGTTTTTGGTGCATCTCATTAATTTGCTGATCATACTTCTCAGATGTAAAGTTTCCACTGGAATTCAGAAAACTGTAGTGGATCAGATGGACAGCAGACCACTAAACAGTGACCATTACCATTTTTTGGTGCAAGTTTGGTGTTGGAAAGTGCTTTGAAGCTTCTTCTCAGTCCAACCATTGAGCTGACCATTACCAGTTGTCATATAAAATCCACTGTTCATTGCACATCACATCTGATGGAGAAATATTTTATTGTTGTTGAATATAAAAAGACCACACTTCAAAAATGACAATTTTTTTTGATTTTCAGTGGGCTCATGAGGCATCCACTTATTGAACTTTCCACTTGCTTCAAATGCCAAATGACCATAAAGTGGTTGATGCTGAATTGTGCATCAACTTCTCGTGTAGTTGTAAGAGGATCAGCTTCGATGACCACTCTCAATTTGCTGTTGTCAACTTCCAATGCCCAGCCACTGCATTCATCATCTTCAAGGTTCTTGTCTCCAGCAGTTTTTGGACCAAATGCATTGTTGATGTCATGAGTTGTTTCTGCTGCTTTATAACCCATTTTGAACTTGAGTATGAAAATTACTTAAATTTGCTGTTTGTCAAAAGCATCATTCCTAGTTGGGCTATTTCAAATCCTAAAAGATGATGCTGTGAAAGTGCTGCACTAAATATGCTAGCAAATTTGGAAAACTCAGCAGTGGCCACGGGTATGGAGAAGGTCAGTTTTCATTCCATCCAAAAGGAAGGCAATGCCATAGAAAGCTCAAACTACCACACAGCTGCACTCATCTCACACGCTAGTAAAGTAATGCTCAAAATTCTCCAAGCCAGGCTTCAGCAATACATGAACCGTGAACTTCCAGATGTTCAAGCTGGTTTTAGAAAAAGGAGAGGAACCAGAGATCAAATTGCCAAAATCCACTGGATCATCAAAAAAGCAAGAGAGTTCCAGAAAAACATCTATTTCTGTTTTATTGACTATGCCAAAGCCTTTGTGTGAATCACAATAAACTGTGGAATATTCTGAAAGAGATGGGAACACCAAACCACCTGACCTGCCTCTTGAGAAACCTGAATGCAGGTCAGGAAGTAACAGCTAGACCTGAACATGGAACAAGAGACTGGTTCCAAATAGGAAAAGGAGTACGTCAAGGCTGTATATTGTCACTCTGCTTATTTAACTTATATGCAGAGGACATCATGAGAAACACTGGGCTGGAAGAAGCACAAGCTGGAATCAACATTGCAGGGAGAAATATCAATCATCTCAGCTATGCACATGACACCACCCTTATGGCAGAAAGTGAAGAAGAACTAAAGAGCCTCTTGACAAAAGTGAAAGAGGAAAGTGAAAAATTTGGCTTAAAGCTCAACATTCAGAAAACTAACATCATGGTATCTGGTCCCATCACTTCATGGCAAATAGATGGAGAAACAGTGGAAACAGTGACTGACTTTATTTTGGGGGGCTCCAAAATCACTACTGATGGTGACTGTAGCCATGAAATTAAAAGATGGTTACTCCTTGGAAGGAAAGTTATGACCAACCTAGAGAGCATATTAAAAAGCTGAGACATTACTTTGTCAACAAAGGTCCATCTAGTCAAGGCTATGGTTTTTCCAGTAGTCATGTATGGATGTGAGAGTTGGACGGTGAAGAAACCTGAGCACTGAAGAACTGATGCTTTTGAACTATGGTGTTGGAGAAGACCGTTGAGAGTCCCTTGGACTGCAAGGAGATCCAACAAGTCCATCCTAAAGGAAATCAGTCCTGAGTGTTCATTGGAAGGACTGATATTGAAGCTGAAACTCCAATACTTTGGTCACCTGATGCAAAGAGCTGACTTGTTTGAAAAGACCCTGATGCTGGGAAAGATTGAGAGCAGGAGGCGAATGGGACAACAGAGGATGAGATGGTTGGATGGCATCACCAACTCGATGGACATGAGTTTGGGTAAATTCCAGGAGTTGGTGATGGACAGGGAGACCTGGTATGCTGTGGTCCATGCAGTCTCAAAGAGTCGGACATGACTGAGCGACCGAACTGAAATAAGGGAAGCAAAACACCTGTACTTGGAAAAGTACAAGACAATGATAAAGAAATTGGTGACAACACAAACAAATGAAAAGACATACCATGTTCGTGGATTGGAAGAATTAAAATTGTTAAAATGGCCATACTACCCAAGGTGTGCTACAGCTTCAGTACAATCCCTAACAAAATACCGTTGGCATTTTCACAGAATTAGAACAAATGTTCCTAAAATTTGTTTGAAAACACAAAAAAACCCAAATAGCCAAATCTACCATAAAAAGGTAGAACAAAGCTGGAAATATCATACTCATTTATATCAAACAGTACTATGAAGCTACAGTCATGAATGCAATATGGCACTAGCACACAAACAGATACATAGAGTGATGGAACAGAATCAGAGCTGAGAAATGAGCTCACACTTATATGGTCATTGAATCTACAACATAGGAGGCAAGAGTATACAATAGCAAAAAGACAGCATCTTCAATAAATTATGTTGGTAATAGCTGGACAGCTATATTCAAAAGAATCATACTGGACTACTTTCTTACACCACATACAAAAATAAGCTCAAAATGGATTAAAGATGTAAATGTAAAACTGGAAACCACAAAACTCCTAGAAGAAAATAAAGGCAGTAAGCTCTTTGACATCAGTCTTAGCAATATTTTTTTGACTCTGTCTCTTTAGCCAAGAGGAACAAAAATAAAAATGAACAAATGGAACTACATCAAACTAAAAAGCTTTTGTACAGTGAAGGAAACTAACAGAATGAAAATTCTATCTACTCTTTGGGAGAAGATTTTTCAAACAATATATTTGATAAAAGGTAAATATCCAAAATACACAAAGAACTCACATAACTCAGCATCAAAAACAACCCAATTAACACTGAGAATAGGACCAGAATAGACATTTTTTCCAAAGAAGACATAGAGATGGCCAACAGGCACATGACATCAAGATCAACATTGCTAATCATCAGGGAAATGCAACCCATGACCACAATAAAATATCACCTCACACTAGAGAATGGCTCAATAGAATGGCTATTATGAAAAAAACAACAAATAAAAAAAATATTGGTGAGGATGTAGATAATAGAGAACACTTGTGGAAATGTACGGCCACTATGGAAAATAGTGTGTAGGCTCCTCAAAAAATTAAAAACAGAACTACCATATGATCCATAAATTCTGCTCATGGGCATGTATCCAAAAAAAATGAAAACAGTAATTTGAAAAGATATGTGCCCCTATGTTCATTGCATCATTAGTTGCATCATTATTTACAATAGCCACAATATGAAAGCAACCTAAGGTCTCATTAATAGATAAATGGATAAAACAGATTTTGTACTATGTACAAATCTGTACTATTTGTACAGATGTACTATTGCTAAGTCACTTCAGTCATGTCTGACTCTTGCAACCCTATCGACCTAGCCTGCCAGGTTTCTCTGTCCATGGAATTCTCCAGGTAAAAATACTGGAGTGGGTTGCCATTTATTACTCAACCATGAAAAGAATTAGATATTTCCATCTGTGACAACATGAGTGAACATAGATGGTATTATGCTAAATGAAATGTCAGGTAGAGAAATATCAGTACCACATGATTTCATTTATATGTGGAATCTGAAAAACAAAACAAAGGAACAAACACAACAAAATAAAAATACATAGGTACAGAAAGCTGCCAGCAGGGATATAGTGGGAGGATGAAAGAAATAGGTTAGAGAGATAAGGATGTACAAACTTACAGTTACACAATAAATGAATCAATCACAGGTATGAAAGGTATAGTGTAGAGAATATAGTCAATAATGTAAAATCCTTTTATGGTCTAGATGATAACTAAACTTATTGTGGTGAACATTTTGTAATGTATAGAAATACTGAATCAGTATGTTGCACACTAGGAACTAGTATAGTGTTGTAGGTCTATTATACTTCAAAAACAAAAAACGAATTCATAGTAAAAGAGATCAGATTTGTGGTTGCCACCAGCAAGGTGGGGGAAGAGGGAATCAGATGAAGCTGGTCAAAAGGTACAAATTTTCAGTTATAAGATAAATACTAGGGATGTAATGCACACCATGATAAATATGACTCTTTGCGACCCCATGGAATGTAGCCCACCAGGCTCCTCTGTCCATGGGATTTCCCAGGCAAGATTATTGAAGTGGGTTGCCATTTTCTTCTCCAGGGGATCTTCCTGAACCAAGGATTGAACCTGAGTCTCCTGCGTTGGGAAGCCCAATTAATGTGATACTTCACATTAACAGAATAAAGGATAAAAATCACATGATCATTTCAACACACTATAGAAAAAACATTTGACAAAATTCATCACCCTTTCATGATAAAAACTCTGAACAAACTAGGAATAAAAGGCAAGTATCTCAACATAATAAAGGGCATATATGAAAAACACATAGCTAACATCACACTCGACAATGAAAAAACAAAATATTTACCTCCAAGACAAGGAACAAAGCAAGGATACCCACTCATGTCACTTCTATAGTACTGGAAGTCCTAACCAGAGCAGTTAGGCAAGAAATAAAAAGCATAACAATCAATAAGGAAGAAATAAAACTGTCCCTTTTGCAGATGGCATGATATTATATATAGAAACCACTGCCCCCCCCAAAGAAACCTGTTGGAACAAACAAATTCAATAAAGTTATAGGATATGAAATTAATAGACAAAAATTTGGTGTTTCTACATATAAACAAACTATTTTATTTTCCAAAAAGAAAATTAGGAAAAACAATCCCATTTACAATAGCATAAAAAGGAATAAAATTCTTAGAAATATATCTAACTAAAGAAGTTAAAGAATTGTAGGTTATCATATTAAGTGAATTAAGTCAGAGAAAAACAAATATTATATAGGATCACTTAAGGTGGAATCTAAAAAAGTAATATAAGTAAATTTATTTACAAAACAAAGTTAGACTCACAGACCTGGAAAACAAACTTATGGTTACCAAAGGGGATGGTGGGGACAGGGGGAAAGAGATAAACTAGAAGTTTGGGATTAACATATATTCACTACTATATTTAAAGTAGATCAACAATAAGGACCTACTGTGTAACTCAGGGGACTGTATTCAGTATCTTGTAATAACTATAATGGAGAAGAATCTGAAGAAGTATATATATATATACATATATATATACACACATATGTATGAAAGTTGAAAATATTATTCAGTTGTGTCCAACTTTTTGTGACCCCATGGACTATATAGCCCTTCAGGCTTCTCTGTCCTTGTAATTCTCCAGGCAAGATACTGAAGTGTGTTGCCATTCCCTTCTCCAGGAGATCTTCCCAACCCAGGGATCCCATCCTGGTCTGCAATACAGGCAGATTCTTTACTGTCTGAGCCATCATGAAAGCCCACACATATATATGCATGTATGTATGTATATAGAATTCCCTGGTGGCTCATGGTAAAGCATCTGTCTACAATGCGGGAGACCTGGGTTTGATCCCTGGGTTGGGAAGATCCCCTGGAGAAGGAAATGGCAGTCCACTCCAGTACTCTTGCCTGGAAAATCCCATGGATGGAGAAGCCTGGTAGGCTATAGTCCATGGGGTCGCAAAGAGTCGGACACGACTGAGTGACTCCACTTTCCACTTTCCATGCATATATATATATATATAGTATATAGTATATATAAATGAATCACTTTGCTGGACATCTGAACTAACACAACATTGTAAATTAACTACACTTAAATTTTTAAAAATTGTTTTGGCGTATAGTTGATTTATACTGTTGTATTAGTTTTGGCTGTACAGCAAAGTGGATAAATTATACATATACACATACCCACTCTTTTTTAGATTCTCATATAGGTCATTACTGGAGGAGGGCATGACAACCCACTCCAGTATTCTTGCCTGGAGAATCCTGTGGACAGAGGAGCCTGGTGGTCTATAGCCTATGAGGTCACAGAGAGTCAGATACAACTGAAGTGACTTAGCACACATGCATAGGTCATTACAGAACATGAGTGTAGCTCCCTGTGCTATATGATAGGTCTTCATTAGTTCAATTTTCAAAATGTTAAAGTGGAAACTATAAAACATTAATGAAAGAAATTAGAGAAAACATAACAAATGGAACAACATTCCATGTTTATGAATGGAAAGGTTTTACATTGTTAAAATGTCAATTTTAAAATTTTTATGACCAATCCGTTATTTTCATAATTTTTTCATCTTGTATTGCATTTTTATGCCTATTTCCTAAACATATACATCTTGGCATAATTCTCACCTATCTCTCATAATCTCATTATCTACCCTCTTAATCCTTTCCATGAAGATGTGAATTATTAAATTATTTAATTATAAGCATACAATTTTGGAGATTTTGCTTTTTTTTGGCAGTTATAAGTTTTGATGAGTTCTCCTTTCTGCTTACCTTTCCATGTAGTGTCTGCCTGGACTAATTTTTTCTTTTTTATAGAATACTTCTTTTGAAAATATTTTAAAGGAGAATCTCAATATAATAACATTTCTAAGATTTCTATGCTTAACAAAATTTTGTTTTCATCCTGTCATTTTATAATATTTTGCTAATAAAATTTCGGACAGAGTTCTTCAGTAGATTTTAAGAATTGAGGTCCAGCAAAATATCACCCACAAAATATGATCTATGTACTTGGGAGGAAAAAAGAATAGAGAAAGTTTAAAAATAAAGTGATAGAAAAAGATAAAACTGGCAAAGTCAAAGAATAATCTAACAATGGTGTACACGTGTTTAGGAAAAGTCATGTATAAGAATGTTTATAGCATACTATTAAAAATAACCCTCCCTAAAATGGAAAACAAACAAATGTCTAGTAACAGTAGAATAGATAAATAAATGTGGCATTTTAAGAATGGAATCATATACAATAGTGACAATGAGTGAGCCACAATTACATGCAATAACATGGATAAAATTTTCAAATCTACTGTTGAGTAAAAGAACCAAGATACAAATGAAGACATGGTCTATGATGCTATTATATGAAGTTCACAAACAGGTAAGTCTAGCCTATGATGCTGAAAGTAGGCGAGTGGGTGGAAATGTGGCAGTGACAAAAAAGGCAGTCAAAGAGAGGACAGGCTCCGATGAACAGGGAACGGTAAGTTTTTATCTGCTTCTGGCTCTGCATGTATGTTCACTCTATGGCGAATAGTGGGTGCTTATGATGTATGCATTTCACCCTGTGAACAATGCATTTAATCAAAAAATTTAAAGTATTAAAAAAAATAATACCTTTGTAGCAGTAGTTGTAAAAGACCAAGTAGAGTTTAAAGTTATTTTTTCTTCCATATTTTGAAAGTCAACTCATTGCCTTCTTGCATCCAGCGCTGCTTTGTGACATTTAAAGTCACTTTGAGTCTTTTTCTTGGTGTCTCTACTTGTCATGTTTGAAGCTTTAAGAGTTTTCTTTTAGTTTCCTTAATTTGACCTTTAATCTCACTATATAAATTAGCTTTTTCTTACGTATCTTGTTTGCCACTCCATGAATATTTTAGTCCTTTCAGTGTTTGTTTTTCTGGGGAAAAAAAATCAGTTATTATTTTATTTACTGCCCTGGAGTTTGCAGCGTTAAGTATAATAGAAGCTCTGTTCCAATACGTTGTCATAGGTGTGGTGGTGGGGTGGTGGTCAGGAAAACAGAAAAGGCTATAGAAATTGAACACTTCATTGATCTGTCTTTTGTTTGTTTGTTTTAAGAGCCAAGAACTCCGGAACTTGTGAAAATAAGAAATATCCTCACCATCAATGCAAGTGGAAGAAAATTTCTCATAGCAGAGAAAAAAAAAACCCAGTCACATCAATAAAGTTGAAATCATTACGGCATTGATGGTTTAAACACATAATTTGATTCTGAATAAACATAAATACACATTTGCTTTGCAAATTGTCTACTGATTAAATTCAGCTTCAAAATATTTGGGTTTTCCGGGATAGTAACTGGGGAAACTGTAACATTTCCCCAAAATCATTTCATACTTGCGTGGTCCACAATGCAGCCCGCCATTCCTCCAAGCACCAGGCAGTGAGGCCATTCATGTTTTCCCACCTCCTCCTTTCCCTTTCTTTGTCTGTATAATGAAAATGGAAACAGTGTTATCTTTTTTCAGACACTTGCTCAGTCTTCCCAATTGCAACCTCTGAAACGGCGAAATGCTTTGAAGACAGGAAAAGAGTACTATTTAATCTCCCTTTACGCCTCTGCGTGGAGGGCTTGGTGGGGGTAGCGGGGTGGGCGTAGGAGTAGGGGGTGGGGCCGGAGCCGGGGCGGAGAGAGGAGTGGAGCGGCGAAGCCGTGCGGAGCGAGGCATCTTCGCTCCGTGGAACTGGAGGGGCTCTGCTGGTCCGGTGTGAGATCCCTCCAGGCTTCCCAGCAGCAACCAAATAACCTGCGCGGCCGGGAGCGAGGATGGAGTGTCTGGTGAGCTGGGCCAGGCGTGGAAAAGAGGGCGCGGGGTGGGCGACTCCTCTCCGGTGGCCCTGGGCGGTGGCGGGCTGCGAACGCTAGGCTGCGGCTTTCCCCTCTCTGATTCAGAGCTGGGATTCCTGCTTGCGCCTTTCTCTCAGTTCTGAACCTTGCAGAGAAGCGGATCTTGCCTTCCAAAGCGGGGTTGATAGGCCATACCTCCATTCCTGGGGTTACGATTATCTGTCGCGGTGAGCTGGAAACAGGATGCTGCCAGGTGCAGGCTCCGGAGACGCGTTCTCCCATCACTGACCTCCTTGGAGAGGAAATGGGCATGGAGGCGGACGTTGGCTGCGTGGATAGAGGGTGCTGTATTGGCTCCATTTTGGTCCTGAAAGCTGGGGTGGGATTGCAGAATTTCAGGATCAGGCTGGCTTCTCTGTGATGCTCCAGCCTCTTTCTGCATCCTCTGGGCCTTTGCCCTGGGAAGCCAAAAGGATCGGATAAATCAGAGTTAAAACCCAGGGTCTCCGTGAGAGACAGGCATTTTGTTATCCAGAATCTAGGTATATGACAAAATGAAGGAAGGAGAGGATTTTTCATTTACATTGGTAACTGATATAAAATAATAATTTAAAAATCTAAATACAAGTAATGCTTCAAGGTAATTTTTTTTTGCATATGGTTTATTGGCTAGACTACACAGCCAGTTATTTCACTGCCTGCCTTAACAAAGAAGAATGGTGGCCTCCCAGCTAGTGTTAGATGCTCTTAATCTTCACCACTGTTTTTTAAAGAAGGAGTTATTACCCAGATTTACAAATAAAGAAACAGGCAGACAGGTGACTTTTTCCAAGACCATATGTCTGTGGCAGCTTCAGGATTTGAACCTACAAATTTTCAGGGAAGGGGCAGTGTAGCTGCCAGATGAACAGGTGTCAGGTAAGACCCAGGGCTCTGAACTCTGGCCCTCTTGGCAAGGGTTATAAGTGGACTTCTGTACTTCCATTATTGTGTGATCTGATTAATGAATTTTTTAAGCTATGTAACACATACTGGCATTTACCATATCTTAAGTACTGTATTAAGTACTTTAAATGTTTAATTAATTCTCAGAGTAACTTTAGGGAGAGAGCATTTGGCCAGGTGGCAGTGGTCAGGCTCTCTCACCCCACTCCACTCACGTCCTACAGCTGGGGTCATTTGTGGTACTGCACACACACATCATGGTGTGGTCCTATATAAGCACCGCCTAAAAAGCTCTGGGAGAGTCAAGTTGAGTCAAATGTTGGTTGTTGCTGCTATGTCAGCCATTAGAGAGTGAAGCATGTCTGCCTTGCCATGGTGAATAAAGAATGTCTGCAGTTCCAATGACTCCTTGCAGCTTCTTCCAGCTTCTGCACTTATGCCTTGCCCACCCTGGGTTCAATGAACAGTGAGATACAGTGAGACAACTGGCATAGTTGGCAGGATACCCAGCAGGTAGAGGAGCCTGAGGCTCCACAGAAGAAGAGTCAGCAGGGAAGCAGTGGATGGTTCACCTGCTAGCACTGAAAAGGTGTTGCAGGAGGTGAGTTCCCATTTTCCAGACAAGGTGGCATGGACTGCCGCTGGCACCATGGGATGACTTTTCCTGACTGCCCTGAAGGTGACTATGGACAGTGCCATGATGCCGTGCAGGCATGTAAGCTGCAAGGAGAGGAGAAGAGCTAGAGCAGCGTCTGCTTACGCTGGGTGAGAGATGTGTGGCCTTGCTGAGACTGCAGGTCCCCACTTATTAGCGAGGCCCACTGGGCACCTGAGACCAGAGCAGCAGTGTAAACATATGGGTGGTTACGTGAGCTGATGACATGGGTTATGACCCTGAGATACAGAGAAGAGTGTGCTGTGAAGGCTGTGTCTTTTGATGTAGATGTAGGACAATGTACTATAAAGGCTATGTCCATGATGTGCTAACAGTGTACTGTAAAGGCTATGACCTCAGATTTAGAAAAATGTAATCATGTTGGTGGGCTGTAAACACCCAAAAGATCCCCTCTTTAAAGGGGTGGGCCTGGCACCTTGGGAGGGGGTTTGTGGGTCCTAAATGAGAGAATCCTCTGGAGTAGAGTTGCCCCTGTGGAGGTTACTCGCCAAGGGAATATCATGGAAGATGGGCGCATAGATTGTGTGGCAAGAGACCCTGAAGGAGTGAAAGGTAGGGAGTGAACAGTTGGCCAGGTGGCAGTGACTGGGCTCTCGCCTCATTCCACTCAAATCCCACGGCTGGGATCATTTGTTGCACTGAGCTCACACATCATGGTGTGGCCCTGTATAAGCACCACCTAAAAACCTCGAGGAGAGTCGAGTTGAAGCGAGTTGCATTGAGTTGCATGCCATTGTTGCCGCTATGTCAGCCATTAGAGAGTAAAGCCTGTCTGCCTTGCCACACTGAGTAAAGAATGTCTGCAGTTCCTATGGCCTTTGTATCTTCTTCCAGCTTCCCCACTCATGTCTTGCCTACCCTGGGTTCAGCAAAGAGTGAGATACAGACAGTAACCTAATGAGATAGCCGCTACATTGATTTAGTGTTTATTTGTATCACTTTATAGGAGCTTTACATATACCATCTCATTTAACCTTTTTAACAGAGAAGATTGGTACTATTATTTTTTTCTGTATCTCCAAGAGGTAAAATGATTTGTCTAAGCTTACACGCCTAGTATTTTTGCTAGCCTGAATTCAAATTAGCCAGAAGAAATTTGTGCCTAATTAATAGCAAGGCTTTCTTTCTAATTCTTTTCACCTCAATCACTGTGCTTCTGTTTCTTAAATGTTGCTGTCTCCCAGTTCCCACATCTTGTGTTTTAGTGTGTGTCTGCTTTTTCTCTTATCTTAAAATACAGATTTTTACTCTGAGAGCTAAACTATTTGCATTCCTCATCACAGCCTTTACTAGAACCTGGATTTCCATGTGGCGTGATGGTGTGGAATCAGAATGCCAAAGAAAACTTCTGGTTTCAGAAGCCAAAGTTTTGAAATAACAAGAGCCTAAGCATTTGAGTTTTAAATGCCTAAATGATGAAAGACCAAGGACAGGCATTCATCCCAGAAAAAGCTGATGGGAAGAATACAAGGTGATGGAGGAAGCAGCTTTTCTGACCCTAGGCTGAGAGAGCAAAGAGAGACCGATTAGCTTTGGTCTGTGTCCTGAGAAGGATGCTCTGTGCCTGGCCCCAGGAGTGGGGAGTTTAGGAGGTTGGTGAATAGAACTTACAGGTAGGTGTTGAAATCAAAGAACAGAAAATAGTGTACCTTGCTTTCCTAGGGACAACTGTGGGAAGAGGCAAGCCTACCCACCATGGCAAGGGGACAGTAAAACAGAGATGGATAGATACATGGGAGTCTAGGCGGAGACCCTTGTATAATTTTCCTTTGTTAAGCACAGGAAGGATCCAGGAGCACAGAATCCAGAGAATTGGAAAGCATGAGAGAACACCCTGTAAGCAAAGGATTTAATTGCACAAACTAATGATCAGGATGACTTGAGGGAAGCACAATGCCAAGATGGATAGATGGTTGTAACCAAGAGTTAATAGTCCTGTCCAATTGAACTATCAGACAAAGATTATGTAACATTGACTGAAATTTAGACTCTACCTGTAGTTAGAATAGCAACATGAAATAAAATTGAAGTTCAGTTTAAGAAGGATACAGAGAACTCTACATTTCTTAAACACCTCAATTATAGAAAAATACAGAAATATAGGGGAAAATTATATTCCTTGCTTTTACCCCTAACAATGAACACACTAATGTAGACCAAGACTATGGGACTGCTGCAGAGTAATCTGTCTCCATTCCACTCTTCATTTTATAGCAAAATGATTCCCAGAGTAATACTCTGTTAAATACCACAATGATTTGTTTAAAAAAAAACAAAACACAAAAACACAAGGCCAAGGATTTCTGCCCAGACACATGAAAATAAACAAAGGGGAAGAAAAAAAGTCAAATACTGGTTTTAAAAGGTACAATTTACATAAACTGTGCAGAAGTTGCAGGAAAATCTCCCTCAGCAAATATCAAGGCATGTTCTGCAAAGTGGTTACACCTGAGTTACAGTTTTAATATTAACAGATGTGGATTATTTGGGGAGTGAATGTTTCTTCAACATTTGCAGTCTGTGTTTTCTGGGTATATTTTTGGCAGTTTGTTTTCTCAGCAGTCTTGACAGTGGTGGCTTTGGGAGCACAGCCTCAAATTGCTAGGAATGGCCATAACGAAAGAACCACATGGCTGCTTTTCCCGTACCACCCTAAGCACCCTCTGTTATTTCTTCCATTTATGGTCCCTGGTTCTGCTTCCACAAAACCAAAGGCTTCCAGTGGTTAAAACTTTAGCTGCAATTTTTCCTGATACAGCAATTAGATTGAAGCTCCCTTAGCTTTGTCCACATTCAAATGCCCATTTCTGTACTTGCTCTCTGTCTTCAGGTGTTCAGAAGGCTCGTCTGTCATCTATCTACCTTCCAACTGATTTGGTTCTTGGCAGCACTGATGTTATGCAGGGCACAAGGTAAAGATACTCAACTCCCCTGCGTGGAATCCAGGAAACACAGTTTCCTGGACATCTGACCACTCTTGTCTGTGCTGTGTTCATTTGTCTGCATGAATTATTTAACCATGTAATTCGTTTGGAAGACTGGGAGTGGTTCTTTCTGCTTTCCACATTTTTGTTTTCAAAAACTTTAATATTAAGAAACTTTTCATAGATAAAACCAGACATGAAAAAAAATTATTTCTGAATTAAGACATCATTTTTCACCTATCAAAGTGAATAATGTTTAAAATAATAATTCCTTATGTGTGTGAACATGTGGGAATGCATGGTGAAGCAAGAATGAATTTGGCTTCTAGGGCAAGTAATCTGGCAGTAAGCCTTAAAACTGGGTGTGTCCCTCTCACAGAAGAATATTAAAAATAGTGAAATATGAAAGCTACATGGGTTCACATAGTCTGTTATATAAAACACACCTGTGCTGTCCACTTATCTGCTGGATTTTCTACTTCTGCCAGATCTTTCTCCTTGGTTCCATAGGAGGCCACACCTCACTTACTGCTGGCCTTTTATTACCTTTTGTGTGGTATGCACTATGGGCTTCCCTGATAGCTCAGTTGGTAAAGAATCCACCTGCAATGCAGGAGACCCCAGTTCGATTCCTGGGTTGGGAAGATCTGCTGCAGAAGGGATAGGCTACCCACTCCAGTATTCGTGGACTTCCCTCATGACTCAGCTGGTAAAGAATCTGCCCACAGTGCAGGGGACCTGAGTTCAATTCCTGGGTTGGGAAGATCCTCTGGAGAAGGAAAAGGCTACCTACTCCAGTATTCAGGCCTGGAGAATGCCATGAACTGTATAGTCTATGGGGTTGCCAAGAGTCGGATACGACTGAGCGACTTTCACAACAATGTGGTGTGTACTATAGTCATCAGCCTTCACAGGGGATACTTCACAAAAGGGATGCTTCACACCATGTATAGCACAGGATTTACCAACTGGGGGACCCTGAATGGAATTTCATATAAGCAGAAAATAATTGTAAACTTTCCATTTAATTATTTCTTGCATAGTCAAAGAGAAAAATCTCCCTAGAAGTTAAAACTCTAGTTTTGATCTCTTTTTTACTCTCTATTCTAAAAGCAGCAATTTATTCAAAACAATGCTCTGCATTCAGCAAACCTTTAGGAAGTCCCATCCTAACAGCAGCTATTCCCCTGAAACTTTTTGCAACTATCAAGAGTGTACCTCACTAAAACTGGAATTTTGCAACACTTGGCAGTTCCAGTTTGCATTTGTTGCTATGCTCATCTTTTCATTCTTGATGTTATAGAGCAGATATTCTTTTTTCTAATTACTCTATTCATTTTATCTGTGTTATTAGTCTTAAAAAAAGATTTTTGTGTTTTGATTAAGTCAGTATTTTGTGTGCTACTTTTATTAATTTGTGCTTTAAACTTTATTAATTCAGTCCTTTTATCAATTTTTGGTGTGTGGGAATTTTGAATGTATGTAGGTATTCATTTTTCAATTTTTCCTGTTTCCCAATAACTTAAGTTAGGATTAAATATTTCCCCCTGAGAACTGCTTTATAAGCCTCTACAGATTTTAATATATGATATTCTTATTGTCATTCATAGTGATTATAGCTTTTGTTATGATTTCTGGTGTAATTAAGGAGACAAAATTATGTAAATTTCTAATTTTATTGCATTATGGACCAAGTTCAAGGTCATTTTTTTTTGTATACTACTTCAAGTTTAATTTGGGGGTATGTTTCACATGTGGTTTGAAAAGCATGTATGTTTTCTTTTGGGTAAAGGTTTATAAATACATGCTCCTATGCACATATTACATGTACATGTATAAATATTTGTTTTTTAAAGTCTTCTATATCCTTTATTTGATTTTATTTCTTTATTTTTTAATAGATGAAAGTGAAAATTCTGAGAGAACAATGAAAAATTCTCCCATATGATTATGGATTTATGCATTTTCCTTTGTAGTTCTATTAGTTTTTTATATATTTCAAAGTTATGTTGTTAGGTACATAAAGGTTCATGAGTGATATATCTTATTTCAGATTCCTCCTTTTATCATTTTGAAAAATACATTGTTGTTCCTTACAGTGTTTGTGTCTTCCATTTCCCCTTCTCTTTCCTTTTAAAAATCTTACTTGGACTAATATTGAAATATCAATCTTTCAATATTTCTTTAATCTTTTCTGTATTTTTAACCCTTCCAATTCTGGAAGAATTCTATGATCTGGTCTTCCTACTTACTAATTTAGTGTTCATTGATACTCATTCTGTTAAGGCAGCCAGATTGTGAAATGAGTTTATATTTCTCATTTTATACATCTCTAGTTTCTACTATTTACAGTGCTGGTTCCTTTTCACACTTAAGATATCACATTTGTTCATGTAAAAATGTTTATTTATTCATTTATAGAGTTTATCATTCCTCTGTCATTGTGTTAGCTTACTTAAGTGTTTGTCTATTTGTTATTGTAGTGAGATTTCCCATTGAGTCATCGATCATATCAATATGAGTAGCCATCGTTGGAGGGAGAAGAAATTATCACCATACCTTATATTCTGTACTACATTCAGTAAAAATGGGGTACTGTGTAGACTGTAATTTGGTTGTCAAAGCTCTCTGGTACCATCAGCCTCCTGGAGCATTGTCCTGTACATCTCTCTGTCCATGTTCATATATTTACCACTGCTTCCTGATGGCAGACGTCACTACTGCTGCCCTTTCCTTTTCAGATGTGTGTGTGGAATGTATAGGTCTGCTGTAACTTCTTCACTTAAACTAATCACTGCATATTGTCCATTGACCCTGTCTTATTCCTAGCTGTTACTGTTCCAGGCATAAGCTCACTTGGTGATACTTCTATCCTATCTGGCAGTTTCCATCTTCAACCTCACTTCACCTAATTTCCAGCCTACAGGGATTCTTCATGTAAATTCTGGTCACTGGGAGTTTGCTTTCTTATTTTTCTACTCTGCTACTCTTAAAGACTGAACAAACGTATTTGAACTTATATTTCTCTAGCAACATCAGGAAGGTAGGTAAATGTTGTTTTCTTTTTTGTATTTTTCTTTCTTTCTAAATTTGACTTTGAATATGCATTGTTTTTTTAATCAAAAATGTATATTTCTGTATGTATTAAAATATAAAATATAAATGTTTTTTTATGATTCCATGATGAAAGTGGTGACCCAGGATGTAAGAGGGCTGCTGAACGCACCTGCTTCTTTAAGATGCTCTCTGCAAAATCCCCAGGAAGTTTTGATTGTGACATGGCAAAAAATCAAGGCTGTAAGCCCAGAAAACATGATCACCTACAGCGAGAACCATGGGGTTGTAGTCCAGCCTGCCTACAAGGACAAGATAAACATCACCCAGCTGGGACTCATGAACTCAACCATTACCTTCTGGAATACCACCTTGGAGGATGAGGCGTGTTACAAGTGCCTCTTTAATACCTTTGGTTCTGGAAAGATCTCAGGAATAGCCTGCCTCACTCTCTTTGGTGAGAGTCTCTGAGAATACATTGTCTCTAGCTTGAAATGTTATTTTGAAGAATGTTTGAAATGCAGTGGTGGTAGTACCTAGTCTTTCAGGATCCTAGCCCCAGAAAGGTTCATTGGAGGACACTTGACTTTTTATGCCTATTGTGTAACTGTGGTTACGGTTGTTTGGAGAGTTCATAGAACTATGTTAAATCTTTGCCTGGAGTCATCTTTGCCCTGAAGAATACCATGGTCAACGAGAATAAACTAAGGACCACGGTGAGGATAAATTCTCCCTAAGCAGTGCTATGGTTCAGACCTGGCATTGCCATTAGGAGTCATGTGACCCTAGAAGAGTCCTGACCATGGTGTACCAGAGTTTATTTATCTGCACCATAAGTGTGAAATAGATCATCTCTAAGGTCTCCCTAAGAGCTTTCATATTTTTGAACCTAAGGACAAAGCCAGATTGGACTAAGCTGGAGCCAGTTATGGGGTCCCTCTCATTTTGCTTCAGCGGAGCTTTCTCAAAATTGATAAGCAGCCATGCAGCAGAGGTTCTTCGTACTCATTGCCTGCTAGGGATTTAACTGAAAAGTAAGCATTCTTCTAAAACCTAAGAGGCTTAGTTTGACAAGATTCCTTTCCTGTTAACTGATGCTTAGCTGGGATCAAGAACTGAGAATTAGGAATAAGGGGTAGCTTTGGAGGATGCACACTTGCTGGTGGTTTTAGAAGGGAAAAGCCAAACTTAGGGTTATTAGGAATGTTTAAGATGAGAGTTTGAACACACCAAGAATATTGGACAAGGGATAAGGAGAGGCTCAGTAAATAAGAACGCAAGGGAGGTAGGATGACACCAGATAACACGTTTCTTTCACTGATTTTGTCCATGAGTCATCTCTGCAGGATCTTGCATCAGGCTTTTCTTCTTGATATCTATTTCTTTCATTCCTTTGTCTCCTGTCTCCCTGTTTTTCTGTGTCTCTTCCCTCCTCCAACCCTTCCTCCTCCTCCTTTTTTTTTTTGCCTCCTTTGCTCATTTTCCTTCCCTCCCTCCCTCATTTCCATTCACTCTTCCTTATTTCCTTCTTTCCATCATTTTCTTCCTTTTCCTTCTTGTGTCATGTTTTTCTCATTTCTGTTGTTTCCTTTCTCTTTTTTTGTTCATCTTTCTCTCTTGCTCCCTTTCTTTACTCATTAATATTTTAATAATTTGTATGCCTGACACAGAGACTCCTCTGTGTCTTCTAGCTGGTAATTCTGTAGTTCTTTTCCACAATGACACTTTCCAGCCATAAGGTATAGCTTTCATCCAAGTGATTCTTTGATACACCAGGGAACCCTGCTAGCCAGGCTGGCTGTTTCAGCCATACTGGTCCTCCTTTACTTTTATTTCTCTTCCCCAGGGCTCACTGATGTTAGTATTCTGCGCACTCTGGACAGAGCCACAGTCCTCCTATAGGCTCATTTCCTCCAGCCTACTGCCACCCACCCACCCACCTCTTGAACTTCTAAACACAGACAAGCTTTTATTTAGCACTGCCCTTTAATTATCTTCTGGGCTCCAAAGCCAACCATAGAAAGATGTTTGTGTTTGCGCAGCAGAGATTAGCTGTACATTCCAAGGAAAATGAACTCATTAGTCAAGGGACTTTTGAAAGGGAACAGGGTACAACTGACCTAAAATTGTCCTTTTTTCATAAGCTATTTATTTTCTGTTAACTCCATAAGGTGATCTCCAAGGCCCTTACAACTGTCATTCTGTGATTTTCTGACTACTGACTGTGAATTCCTAATTTGCATTTTGTATAGGTATTTCAAACAGGGGCTTTCTAAGTCTGCTCCATGCCTCTTATTCACTGGCCCAGTTCCAAACAGAAAAAGGCTCTTTCTAAGTGGCAGCCCCTCTACAGGCTCTCTGTTCTGAAACTGCTCTGGTTTTCTGAGGAGTGCAGACCACCTGTGTGGAGGTGCTGATTGATAGTCATTGTCCAACTATTTGAGAGGGATACCCAGAAGAAGGCAGAGATACTGCATTGCCCACAAAAGAGAAAAGAATAATTATTCTCTGCACTGTTTGGGAGGAAAGGTACCCTCTGTGCATCTAGCTAATTCTCTTAGAGACAAACTCCATAGAGGATCATTCTTGTCACAGGGTTGCATAGGCCAGTCTCCACCCTACTGTTCAGAGAATTAGACAGGAAGAGAAGGCCCCAGTTTGGATTGGATGTGTCACCTTATCTCTCTAGCTCCCACTGTCTTTCTGTAAAGATCTTTCTCTCATGTTTCTGAGGAGAGTGTGGGACTCACACCAGATTTTATAACTGATGGCAGATCATTTTTTTTTGTCCCAGTACAGCCCACAGTATTCCTTCACTATAAATTATCTGAAGATCACCTAAATATCACTTGCTCTGCCAATGCTCGCCCAGCCCCTATGATCTCCTGGAAGGTCTCTGGGTCAGGGATTGAGAACAGTACTGAGATCGTCTCACACCCCAATGGAACAACATCTGTCACCAGCATCCTCCAGATCAAAGACCCCAAGAGACAGGTGGGGAAGGATGTGATCTGCCAGGTGCTACACCTGGGGACTGTGACTGACTACAGGGAAACTGTGAACAAAGGTAAGAGAGGTTTTCTGTGGTCACATTTGTGGATACATACCTGCAAGGTGATGAATGCTCTGCAGAGCCTCTTGGCATCTTAGCAAAGAAGCTGATAAGGCAGAGAATGAGATAAGTAGGGAAAGAAAAACAGAGTTGAGGAAGCCAGTATAGCCTATTTGATTGCTTTGGCAATTGTAGTATGTTGCTCACACACTGAATGCTTTTACTGAGATCCATTCTATTGATTTATTCTTCTGTGCTCCCGAGTATTTGTTATGCCAGAAATGTGACAGCAAGGACTCAGTCCCCAAACACAAGGAGTTTCTAGTCCAGGAAGGAATGCAGAAGGAGCTGGGTAGTTGTAAAAATGCAGGTTAAATGCTCCAATAAGAAAACTATGGTAGGAGTTTGGGGGTTTTGAGTAGGAGCCACCTGTTCTCCTTACTTGACCCTGCAACAAACCATTCTCTGATAAAAGGGGGGGAAAAGCCGTGGTATAGCATGGGAAGATTGAGAATGCAGAGAAGGAGCATCAGTTTAGTCTGGAGCGAGTACAATGTTTTCCTGGAAGAAGTCACATCTGGGATGAAACCTTTGCATAATCTACACTATGGGAAGGGGGCAATAAATCTTTTAGGCAAGAGGCCAATCTTGAGTTTTCCCAACTTCATTTTAAAATAAATTGCCTCCTGCTCACAACCTCTTTTGCTGTTTTGTATTTCCATCTAAACTGCTATCTCTGGGTCTCACTGATACAAGAGGTACAGATGATGGGGGAGAGAATAAGGAAAGCAGTGGTCTTAGAGACAAAGGCACTTCAGCGACAACAGCTATAGTTGTTTCTCTGCGTAGTTCTGAAGCCCTAACTCTGGATGAGACACTCAGTTAACAGGCCTCCTATAAAAAGGTATTGCTTCTTTTTTCAGAGTACATTGTGAACCCCGAAAAGTTTGTGCCTCATTGTCGTGTGCTCAGTTGCTCAGTCATGTCCAACTCTTTGCGACTCCAAGGACTGTGGTCCACCACGGTCCTCTGTGGAATCTTCCAGGCAAGAATATTGGTGCAGGTTGTCATTTCCTACTACAGGGGATCTTTCCAACCCAAGGATTAAACCCATGTCTCTTGCATTGGCAGGAGGATTCTTTACCACAGCACCACCCAGGAAGCCCAGATAGTCTATAATGAACATGTCCTGTAGTCATTTCTGGGGTCCTTGAAAAAGCAAACTATTCAAAAAGTAAGCATTTAAGTAAATTTGGTCAAGATGTTTGTGGCATTAGATTTGGACATTTATGACAAGATCCTCAGATTTCTCCAAGGTGAAGAGTAAATTTCCCTGAAAAGCAAGAATCTGAAAAGGAACATGTCTTCTTTTCCAAGAGTGCCAAACTTATCATTTATAATATTTATATATCATTTGTATAATATTTGTTCATTCTGCAAGCATTTACTAAAAATCTTTCACACTTAAAGCATTATGTCAAGTACTAGATCTATTGAAGACAAATCTGAACTCTTAACTAGTGTCTAACACTAGTGAGACCAACCTAAAGGTGCTCAGTTAAATTATGACATGACAAATCCCATTATAAAGGTGTGGAGAAGATGCTGGAGACTCCCAAATCAGATAGAGCTTTTTCTGACTTTGTATTATACAGTGACACTGAGGAACTGATATTTAGGCTAAGTTGCATTTACTGACTGCTAGAAAGAAGTTTAATAACAAAAACATTGATTAGAAGGAACGCAATTAAAACATGGAGATGAGTTATTCCTGGAGGTTGGAATCATGAGATTCATTATTTTTCCTTTATATTTTTCTGTATTTTCCAAAAATTCCTCAATAAACATTACTTTAATGGACAGTATGACAAAGGTTATGTGCTTTGAAGGCAAACAGATCTCTGACCAAGCCTTGTTATACCAATTACTACACTGATTTGGGGCTTACCTAGATGACAATAATAAAAATACTAATTCTTGAGCTATTTTCAGAGAAGGCAATGGCAACTCACTCCACTACTCTTGCCTGGAAAACCCCATGGATGGAGGAGCCTTGTAGGCTGTAGTCCATGGGGTTGCGAGGAGTCGGACACAACTGAGAGATTTCACTTTCACTTTTCACTTTCATGTACTGGAGAAGGAAATGGCAACCCACTCCAGTGTTCTTGCCTGGAGAATCCCAGGGAAGGGGGAGCCTGGTGGGCTGCCGTGTATGGGGTCGCACAGAATCGGACACGACTGAAGAACTTAGCAGCAGCAGCAGCAGCTTAAGTTATTTTGAGGATTAAAGAAGGTAACACATTCAAAGCTGTTACTACATAGTAACCACATAAAACATGTTAATTATTGTTATTATTTAAATGCTATTAAAATAATATGAAGTCATGAATGTAGACCTTTATATACTTAAGAATAATTTTCATCAAAAGCACAACTCTTGTAAAAACTAATTACAACTATCTCTTTATTACTTTTTGCCTCTACAGCTTCCACTTATCACTAGTTTTTCCTTTTCTCCCATCAATATCCACAGGCTTTTGGTTTTCAATTCCACTGCTGTTAAGCATTGTCTCCTTGGTAATTCTTCTGGTCTTAATCTCAATTCTACTCTACTGGAAGCGTCATCGGAACCAAGATCGAGGTGAGTCCCATGGGAAGTAAAAAGAAGGAAAAAATTATCGTTTAATGACAATCCAGGGCTCAAATGAAGACATAAATAAGGGATGAGTACTTAGTCATGTCTGATTCTTTGTGACCCTGTGGATTGTAGCCCATCAGGCTCCTTTGTCCATGGGATTCTCCAGGCAAGAATACTAGAGTGGGTTGCCATTTCCTTCTCCAGGGCATCTTCCTGACCCAGGGATTGAACCTGGGCCTCCTGCATTGCAAGTGGATTCTTTACCATCTGAGCCACCAGGGAAGTCCTAAATAAGTGGTGATAACCTTGAAATTAAAAGATACTTGTTCCTTGGAAGAAAAACTATGATGAACCTAGACAGCATATTAAAAAGCAGAGACATGACTTTGCCAACAAAGGTCTGAAAATCAAAGTTATGGTTTTTCTAGTAGTCATGTATGGATGTGAGATTTGGACCATAAAGAAGGCTGAGCACCAAAGAATTGATGCTTTCGAACTGTGGTGCTGGAGAAAACAATAGAGAGTCCCTTGGATTGCAAGAAGATCAAACCAGGCAATCCTAAAGGAAATCAACCCTGAATATTCATTGGAAGGACTGATGCTGAAGCTGAAGACCCAATACTTTGGCCACCTGGTACGAAGAGTCAGCTCACTGGAAAGGAACCTGATGCTGAGAAAGAAGGAGGGCAAGGGACGGGGACGACTGAGGATGAGATGGTTGGTTAGCATCACTAACTCAATGGATATGAGTCTGAGCAAACTCCAGGAGACAGTGAAGGATAGGGAAACCTGGCGTGCTGCAGTCCAGGGGGTTCACAAAGAATCAGACATGACTGAGCCACTGAACAATAGGTCAGCTATCCCACTGAAGAGACTGTGAACTTGTCCAATGTGGTCACCAGCTGAGTAATGCTTTCTATGTTATATGCTCCCTATGGCTCAGATACTCTAGGTAATACACAGGGGATAATAACTGCCTCATGTCTCCTGCCCTTATACACTGTTAATTTCTTTCAGTCTCCTTCAACATCTATTACAGTGTCATATGTATACTCACTAAATGTTCATTAAAAGAATGAATGGATAAATGGAAGGGTAGATTTTCAAAGGGATTTTTTTCAATTCCACTTTTTAAACTGCAAATTCAGTACCTCATAGATGCTGAGTCTAAACATTGTGAAAGAATATATAACAAGAGACACTATCAAACAAGAGTCAGCCAGAGGGGAAGAATTAAATTTCTTTGGTTTCTGAAGACACTACATAGTTTATTAAAGCTAATGAAAAGGTGCAGTTTATGTTGTATGTAGTGGGAATTTTCTAGGATAAAGCAGTGCTGTGGGAGTTTTCTCCAGCTCACATGACTGACAGAAAGGGGAGGAAGAATATTCACTTTGAGTGTTATTTTACATTTCTATTAAAAGTATCACTTACGTGCTACCTTTTTCCCTCTCTATGTCTCATAGACTAATATCTTTCATGTTCTAAGAGTTTTGAACATTTAATTTTGCATAAGCCTTATATAAACACTAGATCAATTCTTGTGATTTTGTAAGAAAAACAACAAATCACTAGCATCAATGACCTTTTGCAGATGTAGATAAAAGGATTTGTTCTGTAGGGGACAGGAGATTGCAAATCAGATAATCTTATCGCTCATAAATTTAAGCCCATAGAGCTCCTTGTGCTCAGTTACTCAGCTCTGTCCCACTCTTTGTAACCCCATGGACTGTAGCCTGCCAGATTCCCCTGTCCATGGGATTATCCTGGCAAGAACAGTGGAGTAGATTACCATTTCTTTCCTCTGGGGATCTTTCCAACCCAGAGATCAGGGATCAAATCCAGTCTACTGAGGCTTCTGCATAAAAAGTTTATCTCCAGCATAGCTGACACTTGAGACAAACTCTCAAGGCTGAGAAAATACTGGCTTGTTAAGACCAAAACTTAAGTAATTCAAAAATTTGGAAGAAAACTCACTAAAATTTCTTTAAGGAAAAAATTTTGATTGTCAATTTGTGATGAAGGTGAATGGTCTTACCACATTTGCTTGTCATCTTTAATTTTTGTTTTATATTGGATTATAGTTGATTTACAATTTGCCTTAGTTTCAGGTGTGCAGCAAAGTGATTCAGTTATACATATGTCTATGCTTTTTCAAATTATTTTCCCATTTAGGCTATTACAAAATATCTTTCTTTACCCTTACTTTGTGTTTTTTTCTCCTCTCTTTTTCTTTCTATTATCTTCTGAAACATAAAACTTTTGGATGGACAGGGAAACACGATCAGTCAAAATGACCCCAGGATTCTGGATCTCAGTGACCTGAAAAAATGGTCATGTGAACAGAAATGGAAGTGGAGAGGGGGAACTGAGAGTGAGAGTGTGTGTGTGTTTGTGTGTGTGATCCGTTTGTGGGGAAAGAAAAAGTAGAGGTGAATTAGTTTTTGAGCTTATTGAATATGAGTAGACAAAGAATCATCTCCATGGAGCTG
Source organism: Antilocapra americana (assembly GCA_007570785.1). Classification (NCBI taxonomy): domain Eukaryota; kingdom Metazoa; phylum Chordata; class Mammalia; order Artiodactyla; family Antilocapridae; genus Antilocapra; species Antilocapra americana. Next base: position 45,137,803 of record ML664161.1, on the reverse strand, counting down.
CCAGTAGTCAGACACATCTGGTAAGAAAAGTCTGTTAAGTTCAAATCTTTGTTAGATAAATGACCAAAAGTATTTATTGTAGATTAAAATCACTGGTTTATTGCTCACAAAAACATAAGCAAATTTATAGGTTGTAGACAGAGGGGTAATCTGTAATGACAGATGTTACTTTCATAGAGAAGTCAGGCCCCTTTTCTTATGGTTTGGTGTAATGCCAGAGAGTGTTAATGCTGGTTTTTTCCAACAGTAAAGCTGTTCTCGGAGGAAGGTGTGGTGGGTTAGAGGCAGTTTCTCTTTGCATCATTCTTAGTGAGATCATTACAGTTACTTCTCATGAGACTACAACAATATGATAATAGATTAATAGGTTTTCAAAGAACATTTTTTTTTCTTTTATGAATCAGTACTCTGTTACTAAATAGAAAGTGAAAAGAAATTAAAATTTCCTAGGGAAATTTCTTGATAGTTTTTTTCTATTGAAACCCAGTTGATGTCATAAATTTGCCCCTTAGATATACTATAAAAACATTAAATTTGAGGTTAAGAATAATCTTTTATTTCTCATTAGCCAACCCACCAATGATTACAAGCTTCTCAGAAACAACTTCACTTTGGGGCATATTACCATAGATAATCACCTAATTTTTAGAAATTTTTATTTTGAGTAGCAGTCCTCTATTGTTTGGGTCATGGTTGAATTGGAAACCAATAGAAGACTTACACAAATCATGTGAAATGCATATTCCAAACTTCATTTTTCTTCAAAATATCTAACTATTTCAGGTAAAAGTGATTTATTTAAACTCATATTATCTATATAATTACCTTGATTTTTCCCACTTTGCTTTACAATAAACTAACCTTATAAATGGGTTCTCTGCAATGATGATAATGGCAATGTTAGCAAAACACAATATCCTGGGTAGAATCAAGTCATTTTCTCCTATTTTAAGCTTAGGACTCTATCAAATAACAGCAGTACTCAGTAAATAACTGGTAATGCTGAAATTGGAGATTAATTGGAAGAGCACTATAAAAGATATATGTTTCCAAAAAAAATTAAAATCTTTGCTTTACTAATAATTGTACTTAAGCTTCCCAGGTGAAGGCTGGCTGAGTGGTAACTCTCAGCCCATCCCAGTGTAGTCATAGTTTCAAGCAGAAGAAGGGATGCTTTAAATGAGAAAAATGTGAAGCCTTTATTATTGAACAACTAGGTTAGAACTGCTGGGAGAAATCTTGCATCCCAAGGCTATTGGTCTATAAAATTTTACCCTTGAATCGGTACCAATACCACCCATCATATCAAAATGTCATAACAAAATCCAGTCATAAAGTTGGTGGTTAACAGACCTGCAAGTCTGGGCGTTCTTGCCTGAGCTGTTCTGTGTCTTTCACCATGTAACAAATCACTGGTATTAGAAATGTTGACACAGTTAAAATATGCAAAACTTAAGGTTCCAGTAAAGAATTACTTAAGATTACACAGAGAATGAGATTTGGAGCCAAGATAAAATCCCAGATCTTTTACTTCAGTGTTTACCTGCCTCGTAGGGAGGCCCACTTTCTCCCAGTTTAAGAGCTAGAAAGCTAATAGTCTTGTAAGGGCCTCCATCTGTCTAGTTTGTGACCATTCCCACCTTGATGTCCATTAAGTGAGTATCCACAGGAAACAAAGCTTAAAATCTTATAAATAAAATACATGTGGATCATTTGGAATTCTTGAGCCTGTTCTTTTACTTGTAGTCTTACATGTGTTATTAAGCAAGTAAAATCTTGCTTAAGAATAGTAAGCTATTATTTACTAAACTACTCATATCCTTTTAAAGGGAGTCACGGGGCCTCATAGCACGCTCGGTCAGCGGTATCTACTTCCTTCTCTTTGCTGATGAAATATGCACTGGAAAATTCTGTGTTTGTTGGTCTTCTATTATCTATCTTCTGAAAATCTATTAGAATAGAAATTATAAATGTTCAAAGTTCGTATCTTGATCTTTCTTTTACCCAGAGCCCTAGAGGAGTCAACAGAACCCTGGAAGTTATTTCCTGGCCTACTTGAATCTGACTCAGGAGGCAAGCAGAAGAAAGAGGGTCATCCTTCAAGGAACCTGAAAGAGCAAAAAAATGGGAGTCGAAGGCCTAAGAATTTCAAGACTTTCCACTGCCACGTAGGCCACCCAGTGCTTCTGTGAGTTCCCAGAGGAAGTCATTTTACCTCTCAGGTCTGTTGTAGGACTTGGTTTTGTAAAACGATGCAGTGTTGTGCTGTTGAAAGGACACTGGACTTGGAGCCAGGAGCCACCGCTCGGAAGTTGACTTTGACTCCAACTGGTGGCAGCTCTGTGTTAATCATATTTCAATGAACTTTCACATTCGCATCCAGAAAGTTAAGAAGTTGGACCAAATAATTTGCCATTCTGCTCTAAAAACAGAAGTAATTCCAGGAAAAAGAAAAGGATAAATAGAGAGAAAAGAAATGAAAGCGAGAAGAATCCAGGAAGGTAGGGACCAAAGAACTTTTCTGAGACTGCCTTTTGCCTTTCTGTGGATATGCCATCTCTTCTTCCCTTCTTCTTTGGTCCATAAGTCTATTTCCTCATCACTGGGTATCTCGTCCACTGCCTGCTTACTGTTTTTGCTATGAACTGGTCTTTCTAGAACTCTCAGTTTCACTGCTCTTCTTCATGTACTTCTGTGATGTTTACCACAATGGTAGTGGAACTGAATTTATTGTGAAGTAACATTGGCAACCTTAACTTTGCTTATCTGTTTTTATAGCAGACTAAATATTGCTAGTCTTAGGCAGCAGCTTGCATTTTTTAAAAAGCATGCATTTCTCATCCATTTGTCTCATAATATGACCCAGCCCTATTCTAATCATTCTAAATTCAACCTAGTGTAATGAAATATATTATGAAAAGAGGTGTTTAGAAAATTTTCTCAATCAGTCAGTTAATTCAAATGCTTTGCCTCCCCCAACTTTTTTTTCACATAAAGTAACTTGTCACAGTAGTGGAGGAAGCATGTATGGCTGTACAAATTTGTTTGTTGTAAACATATTGTTCTAACTAGTGGAACAGTTTTGAACTCTTAAATCATCATTGGACCAAGCTGGTGACTTTTTCAGTATCTTTTGCTTTCTTGTCTGTATCCAGTGACCTAGGAACTAAAACTTAAGCTGTCTTTAGTGTTGTATTGAATATTTATATATTTAGTAAGCTTTTCATATGTTATTTAATTATGTATTATTTCATATATTTGTATTAATATACTAAATAATTAAAAGTGTCTACTCTGACTATTTGGTTCATGATATTCTCTTGGGGAATGTGGAAAATGTGGACATTAATGATAATACTTATATTTTCCCTCTGTGTGTGAAGCCCTCCCCTCTCTCTCTTAGTCTTCTAAAAGATGCTGTTGACACTTCTGATTTCTCACAACATCACAAGTCAGATGTCTTTTTCTGACCAGTGAGAGCTCCTTCATGTTGGTGATATGACCCGGTCAGTTTTGGAACACTTCCTTATATATGCTGTTTTGATTTTGCTTTTAGATACTGACCTTTTCAAATGAATTAGCTCGCATGGCTTTGAATTTAGTAGGACTTAATATCCTGCTTCTGATTTTGCTGTATTCCTGGCATCTCAGTTGCCAGATCAGATCGTGTAACTTGGAGCAGTAGCTCCAAACATTTAAAGGTCTCAGGGCCCCTTTACATACGCAAAAACATCACTGAGGACCCCAAAGAGCTTTCTTATATAGCAAATTATGTCTGTTGATATTTACCATATTTGATATTAAAACCAATACATTTTAAAAACAAAACCCTACAAGCATACGTTTCATTGGGTCATCAGAGTGATAGTAACATCATACATCAGGTAACTTCTTGAAAGCTCCACAACACATTTGTAAGAGAATCGAGAATAAGGGACTGGTGTGATTAGGACAGTAGTTTTGACTTTGTGGAGCCCCTGGAATGGCCCCAAGGGCAGTTTTAAGGACGGCTCACTTAAAGGATAGGCAAAGAAGGATACCATCTTATGAGATTTCCTGAGTGCCCAAAGGCTGTGAAATAGCCTTTCCTTTACGAAATAGCTGTCTTCACAGTGCCTAAGCATTCCACTATAATTGTATTTAGGCCATTACCTTTCTGGGAATTCCCCTGCAGAGAAGCCTTGGTCTAATCCTTCTTCCGGATAATTAAATTGATGTATTAAATGGCTAATCAGTTACCTTGGAGGGTATTGAGAGACTTGGACTTAGAGTTGGTAGACTTTGATGGGAAAGACTTGGGAGGATCATAGAGAGTAAAGAGAGGCAGTGGAAGGCACAGCTCAGACTGCCTGATTCTGAGAAGGCAGATGGCGTGGCGAGCTGGTGTTTCCCTGTGAGGGCTGTCCTCTTGCTCCTGGGAGGGGCTCACCAGTTCCCCCTTCACTCATCCTGACCCTTTCAATTAGGAGAGCTTTTTCCGAATTTGTGAATTAGAAAAAGACAGTTTGGGCTTTGTATATTTAATCAAGGTTGGGAAAGTTGTAAATATTTGAGTCACTTAGAATAACTCAATCACAAAATTTTCTTGGCAGTAAAAATTTACAAACTTTCCAGGGTGATGGTAAATGAGCTCAGAGATAAGAGAAAGCAAAAGAAGTTTTCTGTGCTTATATAGAACTAAAACTGAAGATAAGAGTGTGGGGGGAGGGGGTGGAACTTTTTAACCACCAACTAGGTAACATATCATACATACAAATTCAAAGAATACAAAAAATACAAAATCCACATGATGGCCAAGGACTATGAAGCTTTGGTTAAAGAGTTTTTCTTGGACCAACTTTCTTCTATGGTTTTTTAGCTCATCGAGAAAAAGATTTAACTTTCTAAAAATAAAGCTTCTTAAAGTAATTCCTGACAACTGTAATTTTGTTTTCATTGGGCTCAAAATGCTTCCAGATTTGACTTCGGTCTCCCCACCACAGTCTAATGAACTTGGACAAGGTCACACAGAGCTGTGGTTCAGTTGTAAGCAAGCCAGCTCTTGCATAGACATCATATACATTTGAACCTTGTGAGGTGGGGAAGGTTTTCAAGCCTGTTTTTATAAGTGTGAAAAATGAGGCCCTAAGGTTTTCAGTGACTTTCTTTAGGTAACACTGAAAACAGGTTATTGTTGTTCAGTCACTAAATCATGTCCAATTCTTTGTGACCCTATGGACATAAGATGGGACTAAAACTCCAACTCAGAATCCCGGACTTCCTGCCCAGTGCCCTCTCTGTTCCCTCCACTTATACTTTCATTCATCTGATATCCTATTTGTCAGTATATTCCTATTTGATCTGTCAATATATACTTAGAATATAACTCTTACCTTGAATCTTACCACCTGGCCCAAAGTGTCATTCTCATTCTCATAGGCTGTTGACATATTAATAACTTTTTTTATTCCTTTTTAAAAATTTATTTTAAATTTAAAAAATTTAAAATTTATTTTAAGTGGAGGATAACTGCTCTGTCATGTTGGTTTCTGTTGTACCACAATGTGACTCAGCCGTAAGTATACATATATCTCCTCCCTCTTGAGCCCCCCTCCCAACCCCTCTTCCCCCACATCCCAGCCCCCTCAGTCATCCCAGAGCACTGAGCTGGTTCCCTGTGTTATACAACAGCTTCCCACTAGCTGCCTATTTTACACATGGTAGTGTATATATTGATGTAGCTTTCTAATTAATCTCCCTGCTTCTGCTTTCTTCCCCTTTTAGACTATTCTCATATTTGTCTTAAAATATAGGTCAAGACAGATTTTGTCATTCTTCTACACAAAATCTCTAAGTGCTTCCCATCTTATTTAGAGAAGAAGCCAGTCTTTACATGGGCTTTATGGACCTTCATGACTGGGCTCCCTGATACTCTAAAATCACCTTCTACTGCTCTTTCTCCTGTTTATACTCTGCCAGCCACACTACCCTTTTCTTGCTATTTCACCAATATTCAGACAGATTTCCACCACAAAACCTTGGCACTTAACTCTTCTCTCTGCCTAGAATGTTCTTCCTGAAAGTAGCCACATAAGCCTTTTCCCCCACAAACCCTTTCTCTCCCCCTCTTCTGCTTCATTTTTCTTCCTTGCATCCATCACTATCTAGCATGCTACCTGCTTTACTCATTTATTTTGTTTATCATCTGTCACCTTCCAATAGACTGTATGCTTCATGAGGGCAGAGGTTTTAATCTGTTGGCTTGCTTTTCCCTAGCACTTAGTATAAGCAGTCTAAGAATATTTCTTGAGCAAATCAATTTTGTGACAATACATTAGGGGAGGGAGGGAGGGGTAGCTTAAACAGCTTTGCACTGGAGCATCCCTCCTGCCCTATGAGAAAATACGATTGAACTAGAGAATAGGACTTTTAGAAATGGATGGTCAGGAAGCATAGAGACAAGTGTAATGGATTCAGAACCAAAAGAATGGTGTTTAAATTTTGTCCCTGATATTCAGTAATGTGTGATCTTTGACCAGTCACTTAATATCCCTGAATTTACATGTCCTCAATTATAAATTGGGAGTGCACTAAGTTTGTCTCATTTAGTATCTGTAAAGGCTCAAGTGAGAAGGAGTATAGCTCTCAACATGTGCCAGCTTACTGCTGAAGCATGTCTGCTCTGTTACCTCAAAACCCACAGTGAAACACTACAGGTCTCATGTCCTCAGTTGCTCCAAGTTCCTTCTCACAGTCGGCTCCACCCTTGTCTGGAAGTGGATGTGGGGTTGAGGTGGAAATAGGAGTGCTGGCAGTAGAAGCTGGCTGAGCAGAGAGAAAACCTACTGGGCTTTGTTTCCAAAGAAGCAGGGACCCTAATACATCATCCGGGATGACATAGCTTTTCTTTGTGCTGAGGATAAGACCAAAAGAAGAGAACACACAAAAGTCAGTGTCTTAGCATTTTGACTTGTTGCGTTTCAGACAAAGTGAACCTGGTCAGTAAGAAAATGGTTTTCTGTAAGCCAGGGAGAAGGCCCTCCAACCCCTTGATCATGTTGGCACTCTATTAAAACAAAGCAAAACCCAAAAGAATAAAAACCCACAAAAGTTAAAATCTTATCTACTGGGCATCAGCTTTCTGAATACAGTTTTGCTCCAGAGTATTAACAGCCACCATCTGCCATCAGAGATGGCGGAGAGCCCTCCAACATTTAAAAAGGATGCAAAAATTGATACTCCTGAAAGCTCTCCATAGAATTATGTTGCTTTACCAGATTTGATAATATGCCATGATGGAAAGACCTTTCCAGAATTTGAAAGGTTCCAGAGAATTCAACAGATATTTAGATGCTTTTCGCCTAAATCATATGAGCCTAGAGAGGGGAGTGCTCAAATCAAACAGTTGGAACTCAAAAAGTGAGTTATGTTTTCCTGAAAGTAGCTTTCGCTTTGTAATTCAAGGGCAAAAGTCACTGAAGCCTAGCTGCCCTGATGATGCACTTCAGATACCATGTGATTCTGGATCTGCCTTTGCTATTTAGCTTTGTATGTAATAATTTCCTGAACTTGTATACACCTTGGTTTCCCTTCTTACTGTAATATTGTAAATATCAACAATATTGTAAGTATCAATGGCTTTAATTAAGTGCTTTTAAGTAGTATATTGATTAATAAACCATGTGCTTTCTAGTTAAGAAACGTCAGGAAGCACTAAAATTTCAGAAACAGTGACCAGTTGGGTGGAAACACTTTGATATCTTTAGCGGTGGGTAGCATTGGCCTAGGCCAGTGTTCATGAAATACAGCATGCCGCTCAAAGATGGCTTAGAATTTTATCTCCCTTTTCCCTTGTCCCAGTGAGATGCTGAGAGACGAAGCTAGTTCTACAGCTGCCTGAGCTTGGTTGGAACCACTTGGGAGAAGGAGATGCTTTTCTCTAATTTGTCTTAGAGCTAACTTTAATCTACAAATCCCTTGGAAAGAGAGAATGTGTTCCTCAAGTGAACTCCAGGCCTACCAAGTTGTATTTGATTTGACAGGCTCCTATCCCCAAAGTGTCACGGATAGCCACCATCTTCTGTAAACAAAGTCAGCAGCCATTCCTGAGAACTCAAAAACTGACTGACATGCCCTGAGTAAGCTGACATTTCCTGATGCATGCCAAAAGGCATTGAAAGAAACTGTGTGACAATATAGAAAGTTAGAATTAAAAAAGCTTTTAGAGATAAGAAAACAAACCTCAGAATGCCACGTGATTCACTAAAGCCACAGTTTCACTCCTTTACGGGACACCTGAAAGAACCAGGAGTTGGAACTCCATCTGTGATTATAGACAAAAGGCTCTCATACTGCCTGAGGCAATCTGCTTAGCCAAGAAAAACCATTTCTTAAGTTTATGGGTATTTACCGGCTGGCAGAGCTTACTGGAAACCCAAACTTCCCTGCACCACCTCCATCTGCATGAGATTTAAAGCTATTCCCATCTCTGGTGTTTGATGTTCCTCCAGCTCCTTTGGCAGTGAACAGTTACACATCTGGTTTGATAGATAATATGTAGTTTTGACCTGACGCTTAAATTCTGGGAAATTTTTCCCCTGACTAGAAGAGTTTTGATCATTTTCAGCTAAGCTAATTTTGGAGGTGAATGTTGACAAGAGAGAGACAGACAAAGAGACCGGGAGGGCAGGCATGCAAATTCTTGGCTTAGGAGGGGCAATGTTTGAGATATATCAGGTTTAAAATAAAAATTAAAAAGGCCACAAGAACTAACACTCATCCAGTCAGACTTGAATGAATTTCCAGTCATCGGTTTTCAAAAGCAAAACATGTTAAGAGAGAACATTACAAAAATGATAAAAAGATGAAAAGAAAGAAAACGAGTGATTTCACAAGTTTGGAATTTGTGTTTGACTTGGTTTCTTGAACAAGGAAATGGAATAAAGGTGATGATGTCATTAGGTGCAGTTGTGATAATTGGCTTTTGTACTGATAAAGTATATATGGTTTTCTAACCATACAGCTATTAGAAACGCTACATTTATCTTTGCTATTTGATCCATATTCTGCTAGCTATATTTATGGTGACCAGAACAGCAGCATGTAGCTTTCAGTGGGTAGCATTTACTAAGTGCTCTTTCAGCCACCTAGCTGTCCTGGGTCCTGAGAGAGAGTTGCCAAGGAAGACATGGGAAAAATTCTTTTCCTGGAGAAATTTAAAACTTAAGGGCAGACAAAATAAACCTTCCTGTGTGTATTTAGAATAACTTATGAAAATTCATGATGTCATGAATTGGAAATAAAATTTATAAATGTACTTATTATAATTCAATTTTATGTTTTGATTCTACATCATTACATATGTAATGATATCTTTAATATGGATGATAGGGAATAAGATGGGCCATATGCAGAAACTGTTGAAATTGAGATTATTTATACTCTTCTCTCTACTTTTGTATATGCTTGTATTACTCATAAATCAAATTTTAAAAAGAATTGGATTCAACTTTGCTACAAATGGGCTACTTGAGGGAAGACTTTCCTCTGAACAAGAATAATATCATGACCTGTATTTTCAGTTTATTCATCTCTGCTGAATTTTCATCTGTTTTCCAAATAAAATCTTTCTCAATCAACAACACTGAATTACTCTAGATCTTTATGAATGGAAATATAATCTCAAGTGCCCTGCTTTTAATCTCCCAATGACTAGAGCCTACCTCAAAGAGTATAGTGTTCCAGCTCTTAAAGTGGCTACAGGCTAAAGGCCACCCATCTAGACCAGGTACTTCATCATCTCTGGAATTAAACTACACACAATATTATTGCAAAATTTTAAACACATACTTATCTTCCCCAGATACTCCAAACTGTTATAGCCAGCTCTGGGCACATTCTCAGACTCCAAACCAATGAACCAGAGCCACTTTTCTCACTTACTCTTGGGCTCTCTTCACGGTGATTTTTAGGAGTGATTGTCTAAAGACTACATAATCTTAGTCCATTACAGAATCGTGTACGCCTTCTGTTCTTTTTGATCAATGCTGCAAGAAGCATCTGTGGTCATTTTCAATGTACTTGCTGAGAAATGATGCTGAGTTAAAAGTATATTATACTGATTAGTATTCCAAATAAAAACAATACTATAAAAACTGATTTTCCCAAAGGAAATGACACACTCCTTCTTTTCTGATTTTACTATATGCATGCCCTCTTTCCTTGACTATCAAGAAGTTCGATTAAAAACTTCTTTCTGATTATAAAAATAATAAAAACATATCCATTATAGAAAAATTATTAAGTACAGAAGAGTAAAAACAGGGGAAATAGAGACATAAAAAATAATTAACCCATTACCCTGCTATCCAGAAGAGCCAGAGCCACTGCTAATATTCCTTTAAGAGCCAGTTATGACACTCAATTGATGGAGTTTGAATTTATCATCATGGTTGATATGAATACTTACTTTCCACTTGGTTGATTTTCCCAATTTACTTTTTAAGTATATATTTTGAAACTGCTTCAAATCACTTTGGGGAAGAGAAGGGACAAATAAAAATCAATATTTAAACCAATGTTGTGGTAGTATCTTGCTAAGACTAGGTCTCCTGACATAATACCTACCCAACTGTGGGATTACAGTATTAAATCAGAAGAATCACTAGTTGCACACTAAAAACTTCAAAGTACTAAATAATAATAATAATAATAATTAACATTTTGTGATATTTTGCTAGGCATAGTGCTGATTGGTGTTCATACATTATGTCATTTAATATTCACAATAACCTTATGAAAGGGTATCATTATTCTATTTGACAACAACCACCACAAGAACAACAATAACAACTACAACAAAATTCCTGGAAGTTTGGGAAGACTAATTTTTCCAATTAGAAACTGGCAAAACTAGACATGACTATATGGGAAAAAACCAGGATGTGATATAAATTTTTGATGTAATGGAGATGGCAATGGCAACCCACTCCAGTACTCTTGCCTGGAGAATCCCATGGACAGAGAAGCCTGGTAGGTCCATGGGGTCGCAAAGAGTTGGACATGACTGAGTGACTTCACTTCACTTTACTTTGATCAAAACTTGGAGAAATTCTCCAGGAGTTACTACTTAAATCCAGCCTTTGGTGTTCTGAAAGAGTCCACTTCACTCTTCTGTAAGATAATGAGGTTCACATCATAGTCCCTAGAACCTAAGAATGTGATATTATTTGGAAAACAAGTCTGTACCAGTGTGATTTCAGACAAGGACCGTGAGATGAGATCATCCTGGATTATCTCAGCATGCCCTAAATCTATGAAAAGTACCTTCACAAGACATATGCATAGAAGGGAAGAGAAGACAGTGTGATCATGGAAGCAGAGACCAGAGTGATGTTACAATAAGCCCAGGAATGCCTGGAACCACCAAAAGCTGAAATAGATAAATAGCATACAGCCCACAAACACTTTGGAGGGAGTGTAGCCCTGTGGGCAAACTTGTTTTTGGACTTTTAGCCTCCAGAACTGAAAGAGAATCAATTTATGTTGTTTTTTTTTCTTCATTTTCACCAAGAACTTTATCGAAGAACGTATTTATCATTTTGTTCTGCTACCTTCTGCCATTTTCCAGGTAACTTCATAATTCCACCCTCCCAAAACTTTTGTTTTTCTTTACAATATCGTATTGGTTTTGCCATACATTGACATGAATCCACCATGGGTATACATGTGTTCCCCTTCAAGAACCCCCCTCCCACCTCCCTCCCGATTCCATCCCTCTGGGTCATCCCTATGCACCAGCCCTGAGCACCCTGTATCAAGCATCAAACCTGGGCTGGCGATTCATTTCACCTGTGATAATTTACCTCTTTCAGCGCTGTTCTCCCATATTATCCCACCCTCACCCTGTCCCATAGAGTCCAAAAGACTCTTCTATACATACAGGGTTATCATTACCATCTTTCTAAATTCCATATCTACACATTAGTATACTGTATTGGTGTTTTTCCTTCTGGCTTACTTCACTGTATAATAGGCTCCAGTTTCACCCACCTCATTAGAACTGATTCAAATGTATTCTTTTTAATGCTGAGTAATATTCCATTGTGTATACGTACCACAGCTTTCTTATCCATTCATCTGCTGATGGACATCTAGGTTGCTTCCATGTCCTGGCTATTGTAAACAGTGCCGCAATGAACATTGGGGTACACATGTCTCTTTCAATTCTGGTTTCCTCAGTGTGTATGCCCAGCAGTGGGATTGCTGGGTCATATGGCAGTTCTATTACCAGTTTTTTAAGGAATCTCCACACTGTTCTCCATAGTGGCTGTACTAGTTTGCATTCCCACCAACAGTGTAAGAGGGTTCCCTTTTCTCCACATCCTCTCCAGCATTTATTGCTTGTAGACTTTTGGATGGCAGCCATTCTGACTGATGTGAAATGGCACCTCATTGTGGTTTTGATTTGCATTTCTCTGATAATGAGTGATGTTGAGCATCTGTGATAGCAGCTCCAGGAAAAGAGTACAAAAATCCCAAGAAGAGAACTATAACCAACTTGGAGAAACTAAAAGAATGAACTTTGTAAGTGTTAGTATTGCTTAAGCATGTCGAGACCAGGGTTATAAAATTCTCAGCCTCTAGCAATTTGAATAATGATTCAGCGGGTGAAGGGTTGGATGAAGAGAGTCCACTGAATGGAACTGGGAGTGAAATTTGCATATTTCTGACTGCAGTTTTCTAAAATCACTTCTCAGGTATACCCGGCTTTTATTGGGATCATTGTCCATTATCTCTGTTTGGGTTAAGAATAACATAGTTAAGTCTAAACAGGAAGATTAGTTTCTAGGGCCAAAGGAAGTCAATGTTGATAATGCTTGGAAAATAGACTGGGAATATCTGGCAGATGTCATAACTATGCAATCATCTCCCTAAAGCTGATTCATCTGATGCTTTCTACACTTGTAGAGGAACAGACTTTCTTACAGGCAAATATACCTTCTTTATTTTCTGATGACCTCTTATTTTGGGCCACTAGCCTACCTGAGGACACAAAACTCACATAATTGCAATTAGCCTGTTGTTTAGCCGCTAAGCCAGGTCCAACTCTTTTGCAACCGCATGGACTGCATAGCCCTGCCAAGCTCCTCTGTCCACGGAATTCTCCAGGCAGAAATACTAGAGTGGTTTGCCATTTCCTTCTCCAGGGGAACTTCCTGACCCAAGGATCAAACCCATACCTCTTGCATTGGCAAGTGGTTTCTTTACCATTGAGCTCCCTGGGAAGCCCCACAGTTAGCCTTAAAGTCAACTAAAAATTTTTCCTTATTTTTGAGATAGTAAAGAATAAAAATTAATAATTTGAGCCCATGTAGATTACTGATTAGATGACTTTTTGGGAGCCACATAGTGAAGAGGAAAAGTTAATATTTATATAACTTCCTGCTCCTTCTGCCTCTGTAACTCAGCTTGCTCCTTGTAAAGTCTGGATCAGTAGGTCTCAGAAAGTGGGGACTCACAATGCTAGGAACTGGAGCTTATCTCACTCACCCTTGTCCTGCTTTTTGCCATCGCCCAGCCCCACAACCTGCAAACCCACTTAATCATGCCTGTCTGTATACAAAAACTCTGTAACCCCTTTGTTTGGGGCTCAGAGCTTAGAGTGTTAACTCCTCTGGGCCCGCCAGTGTAATAAACCTGAGTTCTCCAACTCTCCGAGTGTGGTGCTTGGTTTCTCAATTACTGGTTTCTGCAACAGTAGAAGTTTTTAACCTGGGCTTCATGGGTAGATGGTGAGATAACTCCACCATCCTCTAAAATTGTTAGCAAAGTTTTCCTTTCTGGAAGGACTCTGGTGACCCTCCTATCATCAAGTTCAATGAATATCTTTTACCTCTTCTCACAGTATCTCACATTAGATTCTAATTTTTTTTTAAATTTATCTTCTATTATCATCTATAATGCTATGTGCTCTTGATATTTTCTCTTATCTTTCCAGCACATCCTCCTGTACCTAACCTTTAAATTCTGGTTCTGTGAATTCCCTTTCCTGATCATGCCTCCTATCAATCACCAACTCCTAAAAGTCTTCAACTCTGTTCCCTGGAACATACAACCAATAACCAGCAAACTCCCCTGTGTCCTCAACCTTTTTTTCTAAAAGTTTCTTTTTATCCCCTGCACTTATTGAACCTGGTACCCTTTTGAGAACAGCATTTCTTTGAAGCCCTCTGCCTTGGTTTTGCTTTCCTTGTATCCCTGGACTGGGCTGTGATGTGGGGAGGTATCATTTTTGCTCCTTGTTGCCACTTCCAAGTCACTTTCCTTTTTGGCTCCATTAAAAACCCCTTCATTAAGTCTCAAATCATCAGATAATTTACAAACCTCTCCTCCTTTTTGTATAATCATTACCTTTATCAAGTAACTACCCCTCATTCCTTAAAGATTTCAGTTTCAGTCATTAGTCTCCAAAACTACTTCTGTCATAATTATTGATTATTATCAATATGTGTATAGATGATTCTTTTATTCCCTAGCCTCTTCCCCTCTACTAACCTAGTTCTCATTCCTATTTAAGGCACACACTCCTATGATTACATCCTAATCAATGTTATCACAAAACTGCTACCCTTCATGACTTCCTTTTCCCCTATCACACTTCCCACTGCCGTAAGACAGCCTCCTATTGTTCTGTTTTTTCTTTTTCCTCTCAAATCGTCCAGCATTAATTATCCTTATTCTGTGGTTTTCAACTGAGGCAATTTGACCTCTACCCTCCAACCCCCAGGAGACATTGGAAATGTCTGGAAACATTTATGGCTCTCACAGCTAGGAGAGTGCTACCAGCATCTAGCAGGTAGAGGTCTTCTGCTAAACATCATATAATGCACAAGACAGCCCTCCACAGCAAAGTTATCCAGTTCAGCTGTCAACAGTGCCAGGATTGAGAGACTCTGCTTCACATGACTAGTATCTACAAGCCATTGGTTCTACCATGGTGTTACATAAAGAACTGTATCCTGGGGGAAAAAAAAATTGTATGTTTAAGTTCCAACCCCTGGTCCTTCAGAAAGTGAATTTATTTTTACATAGGGTCATTGAAGATACAACTAGTTAAGACAGGGTCATGCTGAATTAGGGTGTACCTCTAATTTAATATAACTAGTGTCCTTATAAAATACCATGTGAAGAGACAGAGAAACAGAGAGAACCTCATGTGAAGACAAAGGATTAGAGTGATCCATCTGCAAGTCATGGAATGCCAAAGATTGCTAGCAAACCACCAGAAGCTGGACGAGAAGAGGCAGCAAAGATTCTTCCTTACAGGTGTCAGAGAAAGTATGGCCTTGCTGACTGAAATTTGGATTGCTCACCTCCAGAACTTGAAAGAATAAGCAATTCACTTTGTGGCACTTTGTTACAGTAGTTGTAGGAAGCCAATATTCATAGTTTCATTGAACTTTACTCCATTTATGTCCTCATTTCTTGCCTTGCCCGACTTAAAAAATAGTGGTTGCTAAAGCAATAAAATATACATATTACACAACTGTATTTACTACCATTAGGAAGCAGAGAGATTGAAATTTGGATATGTGTTACAGTATTCACTGATTTAAATCATGTGATAAAATGTTGTAAGTAAATATGATAAAATCTGGGTAAAGGTGATACTGAAAAGAGGACCAGGACTTACAAAATACATGAAATTGATGCAGTGGATTCTCTGCTGACATAGCAGAAGCCATGAAAAGAGACTTATCCTGTATCCCTGAATTGAATCTTTTTGGTATGTGTTTTGTATTGATTTATATCTTCCAGGTTTTAATTCCTTGACAAATGACCAATAACCCCCAACCCATAGTGGTGGTGGTTTAGTCACTAGATCATGTCTGACTTTTGCAACTCCCTGGACTGTAGCCTGCCAGGCTCTTCTGTCCATAGGGATTCTCTAGGCAAGAATACTGGAGAGGGCTGCCATTTCCTTCTCCAGGGGATCTTCCTGACCCAGGAATTGAACCTGGGTCTCCAGCATTGCAGGCAGATTCCTTATCAACTGACCTATGGTATAAAATATCTGGTCAAGGACTCTGAGTAAATAATTTCAGCTACTATGATGGGCCTCGAATCATGATTCTGTTCTACTTAAATAAGTGATTTGCAAACCTAGGACTGTACCAAGAAATAAACACATGGATGCTGAAAAACTAAATATGACATTGTTTCTGCAAATTTTTATTTTAATGCAAATATATCAAGTTTAAAAAATCATTTTACTGCTTTGCATGTACTTATATTAAAGATGTTTATAGGAAACTAACATAGTAGACTGCACTTTTGAAATGTGGTATTGGAGAAGAGAGAAGGGACTCTCTACTCTTGAGCGTCCTTTGGACTTCAGGGAGATCCAATCAGTCAATGGTAAAGGAAATCAATCCTGAACATTCATTGGAAGGACTGGTGCTGAAGTTGAAGCTTCAATACTTTGGCTACCTGATGCAAAGAACTGACTCATTAGAAAAGATCCTGATGCTGGGAAAGATTGAAGGTGGGAGGAGAAGGGGACGACAGAGGATGAGATGGTTGGATGGCATCACTGACTTAATGGACATGAGTTTGAACAAGCTCTGGGAGTTGGTGATGGACAGGGAGGCCTAGTGTGCTGCAGTCCATGGGGTCTCAAAAAGTTGGACATGACTGAACAGCTGAACTGACCATAGTAGACAAATGATTTTTACTGAGATACTTAAAGTATTTTACCCCTTTATATTTATAGTCAATTTTCAGTACTTGAGATAATCTGATTTACTAAATTAGAAGTTTACTAAATTAGGCTTTAAGATTTTGAAATGCTTATGAGAATCATATGTAAATATATAGTTGGCCACTGAACAAGGAGATTAAGGGAGCTGACCCTCTCCCCCACTTCTCTTTATCCTCAGTTCTGTATCCATGGTTCAGCCAGCCATGTAGTATTACAGTGTGTATTTACTGAAAAAAATCCACATATAAATGGACTCATGCAGTGCAAGCCTGTGTTATAGAAGGATCATCTGCATAAGTTTTTGTTATAATTAGCTTTACTATAGTTGTATATGTGTTTAGGAAGGTTTTGTTTACAGGGTTTGCATGTCTGCTTTCTTAGCTACTCACAAGGAAATCCACTATATGAAATGTGAATATAGATGGAAATATTTATAGAAATGTAAGTAGCCAGGTCTCTAAAATGTGTTCAAGTATATAGAAATATTCAAATTAATGGCTTTATACATCCATTTGTTGAATTATATGTTTAAATAAAGTAATAAATTTGTTGTGTCTGAAAGATCATTCACTGTTTGTTCATGAAATGTATAAGCTAATCTAATAATAAAGTACCTACTGTGCTTAACTCTAATCTAAAATTCTTAATTTACTAGATTTTTTGCAGTTGTGTAGAATAGTTTAAGAAGAAAAAGGTTTTCAGTTTATAACTGTAGTAGATAGAACATCAGTGATAACACAGACTACTGTAAGTATTGTTTTCTGTCCACAAAAGCCTCTATGAGATTAAAAAGAAGAAGCCGACTGATGTCAGTCTGAGATGGATCTAAAAAAAAAAAAATCTTTTTGATGAAAGTGAAGCTGAGAGAAAGCCAAGACAGAAAGAGTTTAAGCTAAAGAGAGAAACAGTGTGCAGAGGGCCGTGGAACTTCACTCACAATGGAGCAGAGAGAATGAATTAGGGATGCCCAGGAAGGTAGATGCCAAAATTCCTTAACTGGAAGAGTTATGCAAGAGGCAGCTAAGAAGAAAAAAAAAAAAAAAAAAAACCTCTCTTCAGTATACTTCCCACTTCCAGAGCACATACACGCACTTGCTATGGTAAAAATGAATCTGACTGGCTTCTTCCAGACTCTTTTCCCTGAAGGGGTTTTTTGAGCAGTGCCTTTTCGGAAAACAAGGGTGTGATTTGTGCTTCTTTCAGCAGAGCCTCGTGCCAGTTCTGTGACTCAGTAAAAAGAGCTCAATTGTCCCGCCTTCCCCTTCCCAATCTTTTGAACCTAGTAAACTTTCCTGGCAGGCGACACTACCAAGTCAGACCTCCTCCTCTTGTAGGCAGAGAACGTCCATCCACACTGAGGTCAGGGTCAGAGCGTGAATGGTAGGAAGCAGATCAGGAGAAACATGTTCAGACGGAATAAAATGTAAACCAGACAGAGGTCTATCCTGCTGCTGACCCTCCCTGGAAGCCCCACCACCTCCTCCTCCTGCCACCCCTTCTACAGTGAATTCTCAGTCACCAGGGTTGAACCACATGGAGCTTGGCTGCTGGCAGGCATCTGTTGGTTTACAGATTAGGATTTTTGTCTGTATTTGGTGTTTCCTCTACCTCAAGTGTGAATTTCCTGTTTTGTCCACTCCTATATTTTCAGTGTTCAGAACAGTATCTTTATATAAGAGTCACTCAGAGAAAATGAGTGGATGCCTGAATGGAGAACAGGAAATGTGAGAACACTCTTTCAGTGGCCTCTTCAGCATTTTCTGCTTTAGTTCATCCAAGGGACAGAAAAGACCCTTCAGATTTTTTTCTACCTTCTGCACAAGAAAGTCCCTATGATTGTCCTTAGGGACTCAAAAGAGGAACAGGCAGCTTTCTGGAAAACTTGCAAAGCAAATCTTCTTAAAGACACAGATGGACTCTGTGTACACAGTCCTTTTTTAAATTTTTCTTCATACTAGCGTCGCATGAAAAAGTGTTGGTTGCTCAGTCATGTCCAACTCTTTGCAACCCCATGGACCATAGCCCGCCAGGTTCCTCTGTCCATGGGATTTCCCAGGCAAGAATACTTGAGTGGGTTGCCATTTCCTTCTCCAGGGGATCGTCCTGACCCAGGGCTGGAACCCATGTCTCTAGATTTTTACATTTTAGTAGTGTGTTTAAAAAAAACAAAACAAAACAGACTTGGTTTTAGGTTCACAGTAAAGCAGAAGGTATGAGGTTTCCCATTCTTGCCTGCTTCCCAGATTCAGCCTGCCTAACTATCAACATTCTGCACTAGAGTGTTACACCTGCTACGGTTGAAGAATCTACACTGAAACATCGTTATCACCCAAAGTCCATATGACACATTAGGCTTCACTGGTGCTGTACTCTCAATGGGTTTCAACAGATGTATAATGACCTGTATACACTATATATAGTATACATCATATAGAATAGTTTCACACCCTAAAAATCCTATGTACTCTACCATTTCATCCCTTGTTTCCCCCCAGCCTCTGGAAATCACCGATCCTTTATTCTCTTCATACATTTGCTTTTTCCAGAATGCCATATAGTTTAAACCATACAATGTGTTGCCTTTTCATATTGACTTCTTTTACGTAGTAACATGCACTTAAGTGTCTTCTGTGTCTTTTTGTGTCTTGATAGCTCATTTCTTTCTAGCATTGCATGATGTTCCATCATCTGGATGGACCACAGTTTGTTTTTCCATTCACCAAAGACGTCATGGTTGCTTCCATAAATAGAGCTTCTATAAACATCGTAATGTGAGTTTCTGTGTGGACTTAAGTTTTCAGTTCTTTGGGGTAAACATGAATGAGTGCTACTGCTGGATCATATGGTTAACAGAATGTGTAATTTTGTAAGGAACTTCCAAACTGTCTTTCAAAGTGGCTGTCAGTCAGTTCAGTCATTCAGTCATGTCTGACTATGCAACCCCATGGACTGCAGCAAGCCAGGCTTCCCTGTCCATCACCAACTCCCAGAACTTGCTCAAACTTGTGTCCACGGAGTCAATGATGCCACCCAACCATCTCATCCTCTGTTGTCCCTTCTCCTCTTGCCTTCAGGGTCTTTTCTAATGAGTCAGTTCTTCACATCAGGTGGCCAAAGCACTGAAGCTTCAGCTTCAGCATCAGTCCTTTCAATGAATTTTCAGGACTGATTTCCTTTAGGAAATCAAAGAGGCAGTAGAATTTTACATTCCCACCAGAAATAAATAACAGTCCCTATTGTTCTGTGTCTTTGCCAGCATTTGTGTTATTTGTGTATGAATTCTGGCCGTTCTAATAAGTGTATAGTGGTAGCTCATTGTTTATAAAGGTGCTTATTTGCCACCCATGTATCTTCTTGGATAAGTTGTCTTTGAGAATCCAAATCTTTGGACTTTTTAAAGAACTGGGTTGTTTATGGTCTGACTGTTGAGTTTTGAGAGCTCATCTTTTATTTTGGGTAACAGTCCTTTATTACCTACATTTTGCAAATATTTTCTCCCAGTCTGTGGCTTGCTTTCTCTTTCTCTTGACTGTGTTCTATGAAGAGCAGAAGATTTTTTATTTCTTTAGTGTCATGTCTTTCATGTTGCATCTAAAAAGTCATCACCAAACTCATGATCACCTAAATTTTTCTTCTATGTTGTCTTCTTGGGTTTTTATAACTTTCCATTTTATATTTAAGCTCAGGGTTCATTCTGAGTTCATTTCTGTGAAGGATGAAAGATCTGTGTCTATATTCTTTGCTCTATTGTGTTGCCTATGCTCCTTAGTCAAAGATCACTTGAATATATTTATGGGGCCAATTTGGGGGGATCTCTATTCTATTCCACTGGTTTATTTGTCTATTATTTTACCACTGCCACAGTGTATTGATTACTGTAGCTTTGTAGTAAGTCTTGAAGTTGGATAGTGCTGGTCTTCTTTGTTCTTCTCCTGCAGTATTGTCTTCCCTATTCTGGGACTTTTGCCAGTGAATATATAAACTTTAGAATCCATTTATTTCTATCTACAAAATAACTTACTGGAATTTGGATTGGAATTATATTGAATCTGTAGATCAACTTGAGAAGTACAAGCATCTTAACAATAATGAATCTATCCGTGCACATGGAGTATGTCTCTATTTAGTTCTTTTATCTCTTTCATCAGAGTTTTGTAGTTTTCCTAATATAGATCTGATACATATGTTGTTATATTTATATGTAAGCATTTCACTTTGGGAGGTAATAATGGAAATGGCATTTTTAAAAAAATTTCAAATTCCACTTGTTCACTGCTGGTATACAGGGAAGTGATCAACTTTTGCATATAAATCTTGAATCCTGCAACATAGTAATGGTCACTTCTTAGTCCCAGGAATATTTTTGCCAGTTCTATCAGATTGCCCACATATGGTATCTGCTAAAAAAGACAGTTTTATTTTTTCCTTCTCAATATATTGTTTTGTTTGTTTGTTTTTGTCTTATTGCATTAGCTAGGACTTGCAGTAAAATTTGGAAAAGGAGTGGTTAGAGGGGACATTCTTGCTTTGTTCCTGATCTTTTCAGGAAAGTTTTGTTTCCCACCATTAAGTATCATGTTAGCTGAATTCTGTTTTTAAGAATATGTGTAAGTGATTATAAATTTAAATAGAAAATAACATTCAAATATGTTTGCATACCTAATTTTAAATAAGGATAAACAATTAAAGTACTATATTTTCCTTCCAGGGTGACTTCTGAGCAATCTTGGAATAAAGGCCAAGAATTTCTGCATCCATGAAATTCATGTAAATTTGTCATTTATTAGAAACAATGTAGGTCTGGAGTAGTTTTTTATTCCTTGGAAGACAATGCTGAGCTTCCTCATCATTGCTTCTAGACAAGGTGCCAGCAGATTAATGGACTATAGCTGACTCAAACTCTGATCAAACTATAGGAAATTTGGACATGGAACTCAGATCTAGTTCACTAACTAGCTGGTTTAAAGGTTGAGAAGGGATAGTTTCCTTACTATAGACTGTACTTCCCAGTACTGAGTTCAATGGCAGCAGAAAGTCAGGTTAAAGGGCTCCATAATAACTTTCATAGAGTCATATTAGTGTTTTGAATCCCAAGGGGCATTCAGAAAAATATTTTATTGTATATTAAGACTTTTTTTTAAACAAAACTTCATAATGGATAGAAAAATAGAGAAGTGAGCTGATTAGTAAAATCCTCCCAAATACCAGCAGAATGGACTCCATGATACTCCTAGATCCTGGGCACAGGAAGATTTCTGGGGGTTTGTCTGCTCACTCCTTGTCAGCTTCAGCTTCAATTCCTCCCTGACCCTGCAGACCCTACATTTTGGCAGGGTACAAAATAATGAGCTTTACTTCAATTCATGAAATTTGTAATTTATTTTAAACTAAGATATTAAGAAAGGCTTTATAAGGAATAAAGAGTAATATACTAAAAGTTCAATCCACCCCACAAAATTTAAGAAATAAATCATTGTCAACTACCAATGTTGTTTAAACTCTTAGGGCAATCTTAGCATTTATTTATTTTTCTCAATTGTTAGAGTTTTGTTTTTTCTTGATTGTTGTTTTCAATCATTAAGTCATGTCCAACTCTTTGTGAACCCAGGGACTGCTGCACACCAGGCTTCTCTGTCCTCCACCATCTCCTGGAGTTTGCTCAGATTTATGTCCATTGAATCAGTGATGCCATCCATCCTCTTCTACTCCTGCCCTTAATCTTTTCCGGCATCAGGGCTCTTCGCATCAGGTGGCCAAATTGTTGGAGCTTCAGCTTACCTTTTGGAAATAATAAAATCTGATGTGGGAAGAAGATGCCCATTTTCTTGATACTATCAAATGTTATATTCACTGTTAAAGCCAAACACCTGTTGTGTGTATCATAATGACTTTGATTCATTTATTCATCTACTTAATAGATGCTTATTGAGCTTCTACTATATGACAAGTGCTTGTGTTTTACTAAGCACCTGATGATAGTCTTTTTAAGTGAAATGATGTCTGTATCTTTTTCTTTCTGCCATATTGTTAGTCTTATGGTTCTTTCAATCCCATCTTGGAGGGAAGCTTGATGCAACTCCATCCTTACCTGAGGTAAACAGATCCTACTCATTTTTGCCTAAATCTAAATACCTGTTATACTTACAACTGTCTGCTCTGGATTTTAAAGCCCTGTGTTCAAATTTTTAAAATAATTTTTATTTATTTATTTTTGGCTGTGCTGGGTCTGCATTGCTGTGTGGGCTTTCTCTAGTTGTGGCGAGCAGGGGGCTACTCTCCAGCTGCAGGGTGCAGACTTCTCATTGGGGTGGCTTCTGTTGTTGAGGAGCACAGGCTCAACAGCTGTGGTGTATGGACTTAGTTGCTTCATAGCATGTGGGATCTTCCTGGATCGGTGGTCAAACCCATGTTTCCTGCACTGGTAGGAGGATTCTGTGCCACTAAGGAAACCCCAGAAAATTAATACTCTTAAGTGTAAGTCTTGGTGTCATTATTTAAATGTCCCCAAATGTCTTCTGACTAAACTAAGGATGATTTTTCTCTAGTTTCTCAATGGAGTATCTGATCTGACTTGACTTCATCCGCTCCATTTCACTTGAAATTGCCATTCTCAAGTGAAGAGCAAAGGAATTGTAATGAAAGTTGTGACCCAGTTTGGATCAGTTCAGCCATTCAGTCATGTCCAACTCTTTGTGACGCATGAACTGCAGCATGCCAGGCCTCCCTGTCCATCACCAACTCCTGAAGTTTACCCAAACTCATGTCCATTGAGTCAGTGATGCATACAACTATCTCATCCTCTGTCATCCCCTGCTCTTCCTGCCCTCAAACTTTCCCAGCATCAGGGTCTTTTCAAACAAGTCAGTTCTTTGCATCAGGTGGCCAAAGTATTGGAGTTTCAGCTTCAACATCAGTCTTTCCAATGGACACTCAGGATTGATCTCCTTTAGGATGGACTGATTGAATCTCCTTGCAGTCTCAGGGACTCTCAAGAGTCTTCTCCAACACCATAGTTCAAAAGCATCAATTCTTCAGCATTTAGCTTCCTTTATAATCTAACTCTCACATCCATACATGACTACTGGAAAAATCATAGCCTCGACTAGAGAGAACTTGTTGACAAAGTAATGTCTCTGCTTTTTAATATGCTGTCTAGGTTGGTCATAACTTTCCTTCCAAGGAGTAAGTGTCTTTTAATTTCATGGCTGCAGTCCCCATCTGCAGTGATTTTGGAGCCCAAAAAAGTAAAGTCTGACACTGTTTCCCAGGTTTCCCCACCTATTTGCCTTGAAGTGATGGGACCAGATGCCATGATCTTATTTTTCTGAATGTTGAGCTTTAAGCCAATTTTTTCACTCTCCTCTTTCACTTTCAGCAAAAGGCTCCTTAGTTCTTCTTCACTTTCTGCCATAAGGGTGGTGTCATCTGCATATCTGAGGTTATTGATATTTCTCCTGGCAATGTTGATTCCAGCTTGTGCTTCTTCCAGCCCAGCGTTTCTCGTGATGTACTCTGCATATAGGTTAAATAAGCAGGGTGACAATATACAGCCTTGACGTACTCTTTTTCCTATTTGGAACCAGTCTCTTGTTCCATGTCCAGTTCTAAGTGTTGCTTCCTGACCTACATACAGGTTTCTCAAAAGACAGGTCAGGTGGTCCCTTTCACAATTTTCCACAGTTTATTGTGATCCACACAATCAAAGTCTTTGGCCTAGTCAATAAAGCAGAAATAGATGTTTTTCTGGAACTCTCTTGCTTTTTTGATAATCCAGCAGATGTTGGCAATTT
>ML664161.1:45083242-45108272 GCA_007570785.1 Antilocapra americana | reverse complement strand
TTAAGATTTCTTTCCTTCTACTAGACCTGGGCTTCTGCATCTCTTCCATTTCTAGTTGCTTTAGGTGTAAAGTAAGGCTATTTATTTGACTTTTTTCTTGTTTCCTGAGATGAGCTTGTATTGCTATGAACTTTCCCCTTAGCACTGCTTTCACAGTGTCCCATAGGTTTGGGGCTGTTATTTTCATTCATTTCTATGCATAACTGAATTTCATTTTTGATTTCTTCTGTGATTTGTTGGTTATTCAGCAGTGTGTTGTTGAGCCTCCATATGTTGGAAGTTTTGAATGGTTTTCTCCTGTAATTGATATCTAATCTCACTGCATTGTGGTCAGAAAAGATGCTTGGAATGATTTCAATATTTTTGAATTTACCAAAGCTAGATTTATGGCCCAGGATGTGATCTATCCTGGAGAAGGTCCCGTGTGCGCTTGAGAAAAAGGTGAAATTCCTTGTTTTGGGGTGGAATGACCTATAGATATCAATTAGGTCTAGTTGGTCTATTGTATCAGTTAAAGTTTGAATTCCCTTGTTACTTTTCTGTTTAGTTGATCTATCCATTGGTGTGAGTGGAGTATTAAAGTCTCCCACTATTATTGTGTTGTTGTTAATTTCCCCTTTCATTATTGTTAGCATTTGCCTTACATATTGTGGTGCTCCTATGTTGGATGCATAGATATTTATAATTGTTATTTCTTCTTCTTGGATTGATCCTTTGATCATTATGTAATGTCCATCTTTATCTCTTTTCACTGCCTTTATTTTAAAGTCTACTTTATCTGATATGAGTATTGCCACTCCTGCTTTCTTTTGGTCTTTATTTGCATGGCATATCTTTTTCCAGCCTTTAACTTTCAGTCTATATGTGTCCCTAGGTTTGAGGTGGGTCTCTTGTAGACAACATATATAGGGGTCTTGTTTCTGCATCCAATCGGCCAATCTTTGTCTTTTGGCTGGGGCATTCAACCCGTTTACATTTAAGGTAATTATTGATAAGTATGATCCTGTTGCCATTTATTTTATTGTTTTAGGTTCAAGATTATATACCCCATCCATGTTTCCTGTCTAGGAAAGATCCTTTAGCATTCATTGGAGGGCTGGTTTGGTGTTGCTGAATTCTCTCAGTTTCTGCTTGACTGAAAAGCTTTTGAATTCTCCTTCAAATTTGAATGAAATCTTTGCTGGTACAGTAGTCGGGGTTGTAGCTTGTTTTCTTCCATGACTTTAAGTATGCTCTCCCATCCCTTCTGGCCTGAAGCATTTCTATTGAGAGATCAGCTGTTATCCTTATGGGATTCCCCTTGTGAGTTATTTTTTGCTTCTCCCTCACTGCTTTTAATATTTGGTCTTTGTATTTGATATTTGTTAATTTGATTAATATGTGTCTTGGGTGTTCCACTTGGGGTTCATTCTATTTGGGACCCTCTGTGTTTCTTGGACTTGAGTGGCTATTTGCTTTCCCAATTTAGGGAAATTTTCAACAATTATCTCTTCAAGAATTTTCTGATGGTCTTTCTTTTTGTCTTCTTCTTCTGGGACTCCTATGATTTGAATATTGGTGCGTTTAATATTGTCCCAGAGGTCTCTAAGATTGTCCTCATTTCTTTTAATTCTTTTTTCGTTTTTCCTTTCTGTTTCATTTATTTCTGCCATTCTGTCTTCTACCTCACTTACCCTGTCTTCTATCTCTGTTATTCTACTGTTGGTTCCCTCCAGAGTGTTTTTGATCTCATTTATTGCATTATTCATTGTATTTTGACTCTTTTTCATTTCTTCTAAGTCCTTGTTAAAGCTTACCTGCATCTTCTCAATCCTTGCCTGCAGGTTATTGAACTGCAACTCCAACTTATTTTCCAGGGTTTGGATCATTTTCACTATCATTATTCGGAATTCTTTATCAGGTAGACATCCTATCTCTTCATCTTTTGTTTGGTCTGGAGGACATTTATCCTGTTCCTTTACCTGCTGGGTATTTCTCTGCCTCTTCACCTTGTTTATCTTGCTGTGTTGTCCCTTTATTGTGGGGGTTCCTCACTATGGGAGGGGTTGGATGTGTGTTTTGTCAAAGTTTCCTGGTTGGGCTCTTAAGCGGTTCCCTCTGCTTGTTTTGGCGTCTTCTGTTTGCTGGTCTCTTCAGTGTCTCTTCTGTGCTCTGGGGTTTGCCAGCTCCGGTGCCTGTGCTTTCCCCGCCCCCTCTGCCCGGGGCAGCCGCTCGGTTTTCTCGGCGTGCAGCTGGGCTCGTCTTCTCAGGTGCGAGAAGGGCCAAATTCTGGCGGCGACTGTCCAGAATCCCCAGAGGTCTTGGCTAGCACCCAATTCTGCCTGCGGTTTGGGAGCAGAAGCCTCGCTGCGGCGCTCTCCGGCGGGGGCTGGGCCGGTCCGCAGCCGCAGCCGCCCAGTTCCACCCTGCTGTCTCTTGCAGCAAACCGAGTCCTCACTGCCCTTTGTTCTGTGCGTGAGCCTGGAGGGGGTTCTTCCTCTGGAAGGCTACGCGGGAGCCTGGCGGGGGCGGAGGGGGGGTCTTCCTCGGGAAACCTACCCAGCAGTCTATCTCCGGTTAGCACCCTTGGTTAGGACCCTCAGTCTGCCCCAGGCGTTCAATCTCAGTCCTCCCCCTTAGCGCGCAGCCCGCCCCTCCCTGAGCAGTCTGCGCTGGCTCGTGGGCGATGGGGCCCCCGGGCCGCCACTCCGCTGAAGTTTGCAGTTAGAGACGTACTCTGAGGGGCTTAACTATTTATCGGCTTCTACTCCTGGCTATTATGCTCTCTGAGATTTGCCTCAGATCCCTCAGATCCGCCAGGGAAAATGTTTCCTGGCATTCGGAAACCTCTCTTTCGCGACTCCCCTTCCAAGATGGATCTCCGTCCCTAACTCTTTGCCTCTCTTTTTACTTTTTTCTTTTTTCCTTGGTCCTACCTTCTTTCATTGGCAATGGGCTGTCTTTCCAGATGCCTGATGTCCTCTGCAAGCATCCAAATGTTGTTTTATGGAGACTGCTCGGTTTTTAAATGTTCTTTTGCTGTATTTGTTGGGGAGAGTGTGGACTCCCCATCCTATTCCTCCGCCATCTTAGTTCCCTCCCCATCCAGTGTCAGACTTTTTGGGGGGGGGCACTCTGAAATCACTGCAAATGGTGATTGCAGCCCTGAAATTAACAAATGCTTACTCCTTGGAAGAAAGGTTATGACCAATCTAGATAGTATATTTAAAAGCAGAGACATTATTCTGCCAACAAAGGTCTGTCTAGTCAAGGCTATGGTTTTTCCAGTAGTCATGTACGGATATGAGAGTTGGACGGTGAAGAAAGCTGAGTGCCAAAGAATTGATGCTTTTGAACTGTGGTATTGGAGAAGACGCTTTAGAGTCCCTGGGACTGCAAGGAGATCCAATCAATCCATCCTAAAGGAGATCAGTCCTGGGTGTTCATTGGAGGGACTGATATTGAAACTGAAACTCCAATACTTTGGCCACCTCATTGTAAAGACCCTGATGCTGGGAAGGATTGGGAGCAGGAGGAGAAGGGTACGATAGAGGATGAGATGGTTGGATGGCATCACCGACTCAGTGGACATAGGTTTTGGTAGATTCTGGGAGTTGGTGATGGACAAAGAGGCCTGGTATGCTGCGATTCATGGGGTCGCAAAGAGTCAGAAACGACTAAGCAACTGAATTGAACTGAACTGACTGATGGCTGATTCATGTTGTTGTATGGCAGAAACCAACACAATACTGCAAATCAATTATCCTCCAAATAAAAATTTTAAAAAGAGATTCATCTTGTACTACTGTTGAGAGAAATACAAGGGGTAATGTATAACTATCAGATACTAAAGTACCTTATTAATTGGAATTTGCATTATGACTTTTAACATTTTACCCCTTGTGTTGTTCCTATGAAGTAATTGTGATTTAAATGATAGACTATAAAGAAAATTTGGATTTTCTCGTTCAAAAACATGTTAGTTTTAAAAGAGACCAGCAGGATAGAAATAAGTAGTATAGCAGTATGATGGTGTTTTGAGTCAAACCTCAGTGCAAACCAAGGTCTTCAATACACTAACTGCATAATCACAAACTCACTCTTCATGCTCACATATCCTCATCTGTGAATAATTCTTGGCATTGCTTTGAAAATTAAATGAGAAAGCACAACAAAACATAATGTTAGTTTTCTTTCTTTTTTGCATAGATGAGCAACAATAACAGGGAAGTGTTCTGACTGGCCAGACATGAAGAAAGAGGGAGCTGAGGACACAGAAACTGCAGTGTCATGTATAATAATATTTTTGATTAAAAAGAAAAAGAGTAAAATTGGGAAAAGACTGGAAATAAATTCCTAGACCAATCTCTCCTAAAGGGTAAATCAATTCAATCGAGCATAAGGTTGAGAGGATACAAACAGGGAGAAAAACAAACAAAAGTGTTAATTTTAATGATAAAAATAGAAGAATATCTCATTTTATGTGTACTTTCCTCCTTTTATCAAGATGATAAAATTTAAAAGATTATAACAATTAGTTTTACTTAATTATATATGCAGAATGGAACAATTCTAATCAATAATTTTCATTTATTAGTAAATAAAGAAGATTTATTTTGCTCATCTAAGAGAGAATAGCCACCTTAAATGTTGCTTTTTTGACCGTTCAGTCATATCTACCCGGTATGTTAATAGAAAATCATTGTAAAAGAGTGAAGCAGGAACTGAATATTGATAACCTCTTCTCTTTAACAGTACCTCAACCGGGATTTATAAGTAACCCTCATTAGAGTCATCTGATGGTAAAGTTAGATGTGTAAATATACTCAGGAGATCAGTTGTTGGAAATTCTAAACAGAATTAGGCAAAAGTAATTCTGGGTCTTCAGGAGGCTATTGGAAACAAATTCAAACATGTTTTATGTGGAGTTGTTCAGAATTCCATCAAATGCAGCTTACTTCCTCATTTCATGATAACAACCCTGAGTAAGCATTATTCCTGAAACAATGCAAGACCCAAAACACAGTAATTCTTTCTTACATGATTAATGATATCCTTATATCAAAGTACTTTCATAAATTTTACTACATTTATTGTCATTTTACATTATAGGCAACTGAGGTTCAGAAATGCGACAGTATGGACTCAGTCTCATAGCAAGTTAGGGACAAAGCCAGAACTCAAATTGCCTTCTCCCAACACCCAGTACAGCATCCTTTCCAGTGTGCTTTGCACAAAAGAGTGTCAAATATATGAAAAAAATTAAATTACATTTTCCCCCACTTTACTATGGGAGGAGACATACTGACTCACTGGCTGATATAACAGAAAATGACTTTAATTCAAAGCAAACAGACTGACCTAGGGGCCCAAATAGAGATATCCCTCATCCTAGACGTCTTTCTATTGCTTTACCCTTGCTCATTTCAGTTGTCATCCATTCCAAAGATTAAGACATGGAAAGAAACTACTACAACAGAATGTTCATAAAGGAAAATATTTGTAAAACACATGCCAAATACTTGGGTCTCCTGCATTGCAGACAGATTCTTTACTGTCTGAGCCACCAGGGAAGCCCAATCAAAAGACATTAGACTATAAATCTGTCACTTACTTCATCCATTTAATGTTTTAAACTTGTATCAAATTTATTTGACACTTGAAAAAAATTGAGTTATCATTTATCTCATTTGTATATAGTTTATTAGAAATTATGCCCTTGTTGTAAGCTATGTTTTTCATTCCATAAGCCACCAACACTTAGAACAGGCTCTGGCACACACTTGATGCTTAAAAGGTATTTGTGGAATGAATAAAAGTACAAACCAAGCAGTGGTGATGGGAAGCTGAAAAGGAGTAATGAAAGAAAAGAGGAAAAATTTGTATATCATAGACATGAATTTCCTTCATTTATCTGCCTGGATAGTGGTATCCAACTTCTGTGAAATGAAAATATTGCCTGCCATATCAATAAATAAGAAACATCACAGGCATCAGTGATCCCTGGCCTCCAAATCTGAATGAGGGCTCCTAAAACTATGATCCAGGGGATGCTGCCACCCCCCACGATGATGGCTGCAGAGCTGGGAGAATGCAAGAAGCAGCCATCTGTTTGCATTAAGGTGATTGCATTTCCTACTTCCTTAAAGTGAAGTAGGAAACAGGATTGGCCCCAAATACATGAGATGCATATGAAAGGAATGAATTCAGTGAGTCCAGAGGCTTGTATCTTCCCCTACATAAATGTAAATCCCTTAACTTGATATTTGATCTTCGATGTTGAGACTGTCTGCTCCCTTTGTTGCAAACTTATATATAGCCTGACTTGCCCTCCTGACTCCTCAGAACAGTTTTTTTGGAGCTACTAAGATGCTGTCTCCTGGGCTCAGAGTCCTCAGCATTCCCATTAAATAACATAACTCTACTTTCAGGCTGTGACTATATTTTTTAGTTGACAGTTGGATGTTACTCAACTTTGGCAATAGCACAAAGTTGATTAGGATATTTTCTGTCATTTCAAAATTAGGATGCTTCATTTCCAAGGAAATTAGAGAACAAAGTTTATTGAATTTAATTTCCTTATGTATTGAAGTATGTGTTAGTAATGGAACCCATAAAGACATCATATATCAAAAGCAAAAACAGTAAGGGAATGATGTAATTCTCAGACAACATTGTTCTTGAATTATTCTAGTGCTTCTCAAACTCTTATGTGCATATGAACCACCTGGAGAACTTAGGAAAATATAGTGTTCATATATTTGATTGAATGAGTCTATAGTGGGTCCTGAGATGCTGCACACCCAACAGCCCCCACATGCTGCCAACACTCCTGACCCACAGGTTACACTATGAGTAGTGTATGTTTTGTTTAGTTTGCGGGAGGCGAACTCCCATATTTTTCTTCATCTTCGCTAAAACCTTACTGTTTCACTATTTATACTAGATGTCATATTTAAAGGTCTGCCATGTCCCTTAGGTGAAATTTTGGATTGATCATTCATCCTTCCTGCGTCACCAGTTATACTTAGGTCACCCTCTCAGACTATTGATGTGAGATATTCTGATTAGTCATTCTTGTTATCATGATACTTTTCATCATTCAGAATTTCAAATTAACCATGTTAAGAAATCACTGACATCTCACCTAAATATGACTGATAATAGGATTGGCCAAATTGTCTCAGTAGGTTGTGAAGTGTTTAGAAAACAATCTTATGGTGAAATTGAATATCATAAAGAAGTGAAACTAGCAACAGATATACATTTTTAAAAAATTATAGTTCAATTAAAGTAACCTCTCTGATTATACTGAGAATCAAAATCATCTGGAAGACATCTTAAACCACAAATTCTGGGTCCTGCCCTCGGATTCCACTTCATTTAAGCCTGGGTGGGGCTTGATAATCTGTATTTCTAACAAATTCCAAGGTGATATTCTATGTCAGTTTCTCCACCGCAGTGCTATGAAATTTGGGGATGAATAATTCTTTGTTATCCAAAGGATAACAAAGGCACCAAAGAAAGGACCTACTGTATAGCGTAAGGAACTCTGCTCAGTATTCTGTAATAACCTAAATAGGAGAAGAACTTGAAAAAGTATAGGTACATGTAAATGTATAACTGAATCACTTTGCTATATACCTGAAATTAACACACATTATTAATCAACTGTAGTCCAACAAAAATTTTGTAAAAGCAATCAAAACTCAAACCGTCTTTGTGGACTTATCCAGCAACAAGTCAAAGCCCCACACCTCCTCCAACTTCAGTCTCCTGGAGCCCTTCCTTAGCCATTCTCTGTTCTTATGGTACCCTCACCGTTCCCCAGTTCCTCTCCCATTCTCACTCCAAAGACTGCCTAGGCAATGAGGTCACCATTGTCACTGTTACTGGTATATAGAATATGGGGAACTTGATCCCTTTCCTGAATGTGGAGCTATGTTCCCATATCTGACACTGGATTAGAGTGCATTTTTGTTTGGTATCACAATCCTACGGGCTGGTAAGTCACTGCTATTGCAGAACTTTGGGCATATTGAAGGTTAAATAGGTTATTACCGATGTGTTAGGACGTTACTCTCTCAACATTGTTTCAAGACCTAAACCAAAGACCACGAATGGACACTGGAACACAGACCATTCTGATAGCAGGGGCTATCTCCTCATGGACTTCCCTGCTGGCTTGGTGGTAAAGAATCCACCTAAGAATGCCGGAGGTGTTGGTTTGATCCCTGAGCCAGGGCAATACCCTGAAGAAGGAAACGGAAACCCACATTACTCACCTAGGAAATCCCACAGACAGAGGAGTCTGGTGGACTACAGTCTATGGGGTCGAAAAGAGTCAGACACGACTTAGTGACTGAACAACAACATCTCCTGATACCAAGTAGCTTGTCTATAAAACACATGTGATTCATGAAGAATCCCATCCTTTATCTTTCTCTGTCTTATTCTATTTCTCATTGTTTCTCACTGAACTGCACTTTCCCTTTGTTTGAACAGTATTTTTTAAAAATCTTCCTTTGGACTCCACATTAAAAGCGAATTTTTGTATCCAAGAAGTATTATGCAATCTTTCTAACTTCATTATGGTTGGGTATTTCCTTCATTTAATTCACTGAGTTACTTTTCTGGAGAAAGTATTACAAGAGACTCATGGAAAATCCAGTGAATAATTGTGCTATTGACAGCAATAAAAGATAATTTCTTCCTGTTAAAGTTCATCTTTCATACTGACCCAGGATTCTTATTAGGGGAAATTTCTTAAAACACTTTTTTGTTGTTGTTCGTTTACTGAAAGAAGTCTGTTAACACTGTGTCCAGATTTCCATTGAAACAGGAAAAACAGCTTTTAGAAAATGTGATTCAAGACACAAAGTGAATTCCAGAAGTCTCAAATGGTTAAGACTAACAGAGTGCAGAAGAGAAGAGGATTGATTCTCTTCAGACAAATCCTCTACCTCAGTCCCCTGGCTCTCATCCCTAACACCCTGACCACAGCCTGGACAAACCCTGCAGTCCCCTTGCCCCATCCTTCATCTTCCTTTTGCTCTCTCCATCCCATCTCCACTGGGGGAGGAAAAAAAAAAAGACTTAGAAATGTCTGAGGAAGACACCACAGGAAGTGGGAGGATCTCTCCCCTAAGGAAGGGAAGGTTTCATAACCTGGCCAGAACAAGGCTGAAAGAAAAACAGGAAAAATCCCTGCAGACCAGGGCCAGCGCAGAGGAAAACTCTGAAATTTAAGTACAGTATGCTAAAACTGGTGCTCAGAGGGACCAGTTCTGTCAGAGACGAAGCTCAAGAGGTGCTCTGGGGCTAAAGGAATTGATGTTGAAAGAAGAGCAGAGCTAGCAAGAAGGATAATTCCTTCTTGCTTATAATTCCGTCTGCTTATAAGTTCACTTTTTAGTTTTATTTGATCTTTTGTAATATAAATACATTTGCTATTTCGTAATAAATATATTTTTTGCATTTGAAATGTATTGCATATTTAGTTTCATGTGTTTTTTAAACTTTATGAGTTCTGATAACTGTTTTAAATAAAACCCCTGAATTTGGAAATAGTGAAGCCAATCCCTGAACACTGTCCTTGTAATTTTTCTATAGTATTGTGTTCACTTACTCAACATGTCTAAAACTCAAGTGATACTTGACCTCCAACTACTTCCTCTGCCTTGGAATCTGCAGTGAAAGAAAACTCCATTCCCTCCTAGGCATTCAAATCCTGGGTATTATCTCTGATGCCTCCTTCTCACTCAGTCTCCAAATACAACTTTGTACCAAGCCCCCAAAATTCTACCTGTTAGATATTTCTGGAATCCACTTCCACCTCTCCATTTTCTGCTGGCAAAGTTCTCTCTCACCTAGATGACTTCTAGAGATTTAGGATTTGTCACCCTTCACCCCTCCCCCTCCCCCCAATTAATTACTCATACATGAGCTACTGATTTTCCGGTTAGAATAGAATCCTCACATAAGGTGTACATTTTTGTTAGTCAATTTGCTGACCAGTCAGACTTAATTCCCTATCCTTCCCTGAAACATAACGCCAATTTTTATGTAATTTTGAGGAAGGTGATCTCACCCATAATCTAAGTTGTTCTTATGGGCAGGCCTTTATTGGTTTCAGCCAATAAGCACAGCATTTGTCCGGTTCAGGAAACACATACTTATTTGAGAAGAAGAGACTGGAGGAAGTGTTTATTAGATCCTTAGGGAAAAGCAGCATTTGACTGTTCCAAGAGAGAACTGGGTGAGGTTTATTTTTTGTTTTTTAATCTTTTAATATTTCCTAGAGGTCAGAACCTCTAGGAAAACTGACAGCTTTGAGATGAAAAAAATGAAACCATAGTTACATTGACAAAACTGTAAGACATCTGCACAAAGAAGAGAGTAGGACAGGTAGTAAATTATTTTTGTCCATACATGAGTTGCTGGATAAACCCTTGCCTGAAGCTCACTTTACTATTAGAGTTTTGTTTATGAGAGCCCACAATCTTTTGTTAATGACTTAAGCCATTTGAATTGCTTTCCAGCCTCTCCCAGTCTCTTTTGTCCCATCCTACCCCTCTAAATGAGACTCCCTGGGCCACAGGGCCCACTTTCAGCAACTTGATCACACTGAGGGTTTATTAAAGAGTTTCTGATTTACTTTGCCTTCTGCTTGAAACATTCCTTACCCCTGGGCCACAATCAATGTATTGTCTCTCAGCTCCAAATTCGCCTAGTTGCCTAATCTGTGAAAACGGATCTGGGCCCTTTAAATATTTCCCTTTTGGCAGCTGACATGATGGTAAGCCTTATCAGTTGAGAGCACTGGACAGGTATTGTGGGAACAAGAGTTTCCTTTCCTGTTTCAGTGTCTCATTTGCTAAGTTTCTGGAGAGCATATTTGTTTCTTCAGGGCTTGGCCCACATAGTTTTGATCAATGAGAGGTGCCGGCATGGCATAGATTTCTCCAGCATTTGGCCACATGTTTTCTTGAATTCTTGACTGAGCAGTGGCTCAGATAGTGTGAGCCTGCCCCCAGTCCAGGTCACTGTTTTCTTCACCGTCAACCCTATGTGTGCACACACTGCTCTGAGCTGCTCTAGCCTGAGCTTTGCATGGGAGTGTACTAGGTTTGTATAGAGGGATCCTCTCCATTCCAGGGGTGTCTGCAACTCCCACTCTGCACCCTGCTCTTTCCTCATGGCTGCCTACCAGTCTGCTCATTGCCTGCACAGATTATGGACCAACTCTGGCCCAGGCAGTCTGGCAGTCTTCTCTACCCTCCAGGGAGCTACAACTGCATCTCCTTCAACCACCTCTTTCCATGAAAGCGGAAACTTCCTTGAAAGTTTGTCCTTCCTTAGGTATACCACCCAACTCTTGGGTACCTTTTAGAGTTCTCTTTCCATGTACATAGTCTCCTAAGTCAGCTTGATAATTTTTACATTACAATTCCCCTGTTTAAATGACTGTCTCCTAATGGGACACAGAGGATGCCCTCCGTTTTCCTATAGCATCTCATATTTCTTATCTCATTTTCTACCTAACCTCCAGACTAAGTGAGATCATCATAATAATTAGCTCTCATTACATACCACAGTTTGTTTGTTGTTGTTGTTGTTGTTATTTTTTTGGTTTATAATGGTTACAAAGATAACTAACAATTGTGTGGTTATTTTCTTAATATCTTCATTACTATCCTGGAAGGTTAATGAAGACAGGGAAAATGTCTTTCTCAGATTCCTGACATCTAAGACAATGACTGGTACAACAGAGCAGGCTTTCAGAATACTAATTTTTTAAAAAATGTATATTATGTATGTACATTTTATTAATGAAAGAATTTAAAAGCTCAAAGTAGCTATGAATGACATAAACAAGAAGTATGAATTTAAACAGGTGTCACTGTCTTACTAGGGTTTCCCAGGTGGCTCAGTGACAAAGAATCCACCTGCCAATGCAGGAGATTCAGGAGTTGCAGGTTTGACCTCTAGGTCAGGAAGATCCCATAGCGTAGGAAATGACAACCCACTCCAGTGTTAGATGCATTTGTGCATCACAGTCTGGTGTGGTCACAGCTTGATTCACAGATGTGCATAGGGACATGAGACGATGAGATATAGACAATGATACAATAAGTCTGGACTATCAGTCTATGAGGTTCCTGAAACCAGGGCTTTCTCTTCTGCTGCACCTGGAGTCTGGAGCTGCTGCAGTTAGAGCCTGACCCAAAATAGACTGAGAAGAACCGGGAGATAGATAAAAATATACAGATTGTGGAAGGTTTAATATCAGCTTCTCATCAAGCTTCTCCAAGGATGATCTATTCTAGGCTTTTCAATTATGTGAGTTTATAAAGTCACTTACTGATGAATCAATTCACCACATTAAATTCAACTTTCAATCTTGGTGAAAACCTGTCCAGCTCTTTTCAGGTATAAACTGATGTGCATGAATAGATGAGAGGCAGAAAATACATTTTGATCACATAGATTAGAAGAAATAAATAGTAATCAGGTACTGAGACAAGATGTGCTTTTATCAGTCCATGTTTATACTTAAAATATGTTTTGCAAGGTTCAAAAGATGGTAAACATATCAAAATATAGACTGTCCAAAAAGTTGACAAACAGGTGAATATAATAGGTTGCTAGCTGATATTACTACACAATAGAGTAATTATGGATACCTTTATTTAGCTTAAATCTCACTTAAAATCTAGTTTGGTGTTTTAAGACTAATTAATATGGTGAAATCAGTTATAATTAAATAAAAATAATAAATAAGAATTTTTTAAAAGACTGTTAATAATAAGTCATAATATTAACAATATATGTGTCTTAGTTCTTTCATGATGCTATTATAAACTTACCATAGACTGAGTGGCTTAAACAGCATTTCTCATAGTTCTGAGGGCTGGAAGTTCAAGTTCAAGGTACCTGCAGATTTGGTATCTGGCTTCCTGTTTCATATACAGCTATCTTCTTGCTTTCTCTTCATATGTTTTCATGTGGTAGAAAGGATAAGGGAGCTCTCTGGGGTCCCTTTTTCTTGTAGTTAATTTACAATGTTGTTAGTTTTAGGCGTACAGCAAAGTGAATCTGTAAAGTTTCAGATTCTTTTCTATTGTAAGCTATTATAAGATTTTAATATAGTTCCCTGTGTTATATATAGTAGGCCTTTGTTGATCTATTTTATGTATAGTAATGTATATTTGTTAATCCCAATCTCTTAGTTTATATCCTCCTACTTACACTATTCCTTTTGGTAAGTTTGTTTTACATGTCTGTGAGTCTTTTTCTGTGTTGTAAATAAGTTCATTAGCATCTATTTTTAAATTCCACGTGTAAGTGATATTTGTTTTTTTCTCCCCAACTTCTTCACTTAATATGACCTATCTCTAGAGCCATTCAGACTGCTGCAAATGGCATTATTTCATTCTTTTCATGGCTGAGTAATGTTCTATTGCATATATGTATACCACATTGTCATTATCTATTCATCTATCAAAATGAACACTTAGGTTGCTTTCATGTATTGACTATTATAAATAGTGCTGCTATGAATATAGCAGTAGTACTAGTTTGGTCGCTAAGTCGTGTCCAACTCTTGCGACCTCATGGACTGTAGCCTGCCAAGCTCCTCTGTCCATGGATTCTCCAGGTGAGAATACTGGAATGGGTTGCCATTTCCTTCTATATAAATAAAGGGATGCATATAATCCCTTTGATTTAGAGTTTTCTCTGGATGTATGCCAGGAGTGGGATTGCAGAATCATATGGCAACTATTTTAGTTTTTTAAGGAACCTCCATACTGGTCTACATCATAGCTGTACCAATTTACATTCCCACCAACACTGTATGGATGTTCCTTTTTCTCCACACCCTCTCCAGCATTTATTATTCGTAGACTTTTTAATGATGACCATTCTTACTGGTGTGAGGTGATACCTCATTGTAGTTTTAATTTGCATTTCTCCAATAATTAGCAATAGTGAGCATCTTTTCATGTGACTGTTGGCCATCTATCTGGGATCTCTTTTATAAGAGCACCCATTCCATTTCATGGGCATCCCTGGTGGCTCAGATGGTAAAGAATTGCCTGCAGTGTGGGAGACCTAGTTTAGTCCCTAGGTCAGGAAGATCCCCTGGAGAAGGAAATGGCTACCCACTCCAGGAATCTTGCCTGGAGAATTCCATGGGCAGAGGAGCCTACAGGGTTACAGTCCAAGGGGTCACAAAGAATCAGACAGGACTGAGCAACTAAGACTTTATTCCATTTCATGAGTGCTCCACCTTCATGATCTAATCACCTGCCAAAGGCCTCAACTTCTAATACCATCGCACTGGGAGTTAGATCTTAACATATGCACTGGGGCAGGGGAGAGACACAGTCATTCAGTCCATAGCATCATGTATATGTGTTTGTCAAGAAAATACCTACTATGTACAAAATATTATTTAGATGATTTAAAAGGGAAAAGACAAAGAAAGAGAAATAGTGAGCCAGAGCTAGAGAGAGAAGGAAGTGGGAAGGAAACATTTATCAGTTATGAAACTAATATTTCCATCTCATCTGTCCAAATATGTCTGTCTCTCAATTGAATCCAGACTTGGGAATTGAAAAGGAAGAGTTGTTCCTTATCTCCCTAGAATCCCAATAGGAGGATTTTACATAGAGAGGTGACATAAGGAAGGTTGTTTTTGAAAGGTAACTCTGGCGGCTGAATGAAGAATAAATCTTAGTCAAGGGGGAAGGTGGGAGAGTCTGGAGAGCACTTACTACCGTGGTTTTAAGTAGGGTGATAGTTTCAGATGCACAGCAAAGGGACTCAGCCACACATATACATGCACCTATCTCCCCCAAATTCCCCTCGCACCCAGATTTCCATATAACATTGAGTAGAGTTCCCTGTGCTATAAAGTAGGTCCTTGTTGGCTATTCATTTTAAATATAGCACTGTGCACATGTGTTTCCCATGTACTCCCAAACTTCTTAACTATCCCTTCCTCCCATCCTTCCCACCTGAAATTATCACAACATTGTTAATTGGCTATACTCCAATATAAAACCAAAAGTTAAAAACAAATAAATAGGGTAAAGAGTAAAGAGTATCAGGAAGATCCCCTGGAGAAAAGAATGGCCACCCACCCCACTATGCTTGCCTGGAGAATTCCATGGGTGGAGGAGCCTGGCAGGCTACAGTTTGTGGGGTCACAAAGAGTCAGACAGGACTGAGCAACTAACACTTTCACTTTTTTCAAAAGTATGGTGATGAATGGGTGTAAAAAGGATACATTTTTGAGGGAGCTGATGGACTGATGTAACAGAAAAAATGAAACAGAAGTGGTGGTTGATTCTAAGGTTTTTGGCATAACCAAAAGGGTAAGGTGTTATTTACTTAAGATAAAAAGACATCAGAAGCAGGCTTGGAAAAGGAAAGAAGTTAAGAGTTTTGTGTCAGACATGCCAAGTTTAGCGTTTACATCAGATATCTAAGTGGAGTTATCAGTTATGGAGTTAGAAGCATGAATGTGGAGTTTAGATAAGGACTAGAGATATAAGTTGGGAAGACATGTCCTTTAGAAGGACAACTTATAAACTGAATTCTTAGAATGCTGGAATAATGAACACATTCCATGCTTGAAGTTATTTCATGTGAAGCAACACAAATGAAAAAATATTTTAGGCTGCTTTTTAAAAAGAAGTAAGAATGTTATCTTTCAACTTGCTATTCAGGGAGTTTCTTTTCTGACAATATAATGACACCAGGAGGAGTACTTGAACACTGCAATTTAGGAGGAAGTGAAAGACAGGAGTATATTGATTATTTTTTTCATAAATAAACACATACACATATGTGTATGATCTGAACAATGGCACTGTCTTACACATTCAGTGATACTCATCTCTCCCTAGTTCAGAGAGTACACATCTCCCCAGACCATGAGCTAAGATAGCATCTCTCCATGAAAATGAAATGTCTTCATATCTTATACATGGCTATCACATGAGCTATGCTATCTGTGCTCCACTTTCTAATTTAGGATTTAAACCCCTGTAGCTAAATGCTGATACTACTGAGGGTGATTTCTATTGTTGACCTAAAACAAATAGATTGCTAGCTGTTTTCCTGACAAGCTGGAGTTTTGCAAAAATAAGCAAACAGGATCTAATTAAACTTAAAAGCCTTTTCACAATGAAGGAAATTATAAGTGAGGTGAAAAGACTACCCTCAGAATTGGAGAAAATAATAGTCAATGGAAAAACTAACAAAGAATTAAACTCTAAAATACACAAGCAGTTCATGTAGCTCAATACCAGAAAAGCAGACAACTCAATCAAAAAGTGGGCAGAAGACCTAAACAGACATTTCTCCAAAGACATATAGATAGCTAATAAACACACGGGAAGATGCTCAACATTGCTCATTATTAGAGAAATGCAAATCAAAAGTATAATGAGATATCATCTCATGCTGGTCCAAATGGCCATAATCAAAAAGTCTACAAAACAATAAATACCGGAGAGGGTGTGGAGAAAAGGAAACTCTCTTACACTGTCGGTGGGAATGTAAACTGATACAGCCACCATGGAGAAATGTATGGAGATTCCTTTAAAAACTAGAAATAAAACTACCATACAACCCAGCAATCTGGGTATGTGCCACTACTGGGCATATACCCTGGGGAAACCATACTTTAAAAAGACACATGTACCTCAATGTTCATTGCAGCACTGTTTACAATAGCCAGGACATGGAAGCAACCAGCTGTCCCTTGGCAGATGAATGGATAAGGAAGTTGTAATACATATACACAATGGAATATTAATCAGTGATAAAAAGGAATGCATTTGAGTCAGTTCTAATGAGGTGGATGAACCTAGAGCCTATTACACAGAGTGAAGTAAGTCAAAAAGAGAAAGACAAATATCATACATTAGCGCATATATATGGAATCTAGAAAGAGAGTACCAATGATCCTTCATGCAGGGCAGCAAAGGAGACACATAAAGAACAGATTTTGGACTCAGTGGGAGAAGGAGAGAGAGGGATGATTTGAGAGAATAGCACTGAAATGTATACAATATCATAAGTACAACAGCCAGTGGGAGTTTGATGTATAATGAAAGGAACCCAAAGCTGGTACTCTGTGACAACCTGGAGGGATGAGGTGGGGAGCGATGTGGGAGGGGGATTCAGGAGGGAGGGGTTCATTTGTATGCCTATGGCTGATTCATGTCGATGTATGGCAGAAGCTATCACAAATTGTAAAGTAACTATCCTCCAATTAAAATACTTTTTTAACGGTGTTTTGGGGGATCAACAGCCATGGCAAACCACATGCAAGTCCTTGTACAGAAAGGGAACGAAAACTGTTTTATAGGGCAGAAAAGGAAGTTGGGAGGACAATAATAAATTAAGAGTCCACGGCTTGTCATTGGTTGAATTATTGCCAGGAAAGACAAGGAAGCCTCAGGGTGTGAGAGCTCCCCTCTGGTCTCCTGATTTTAATTAATTTAAGTTTCTGTTGATTAACTTCTTACATATTTAAGAAATAAATAAAAATAACTTGATGAAATTCATGCTGTCTTAATGTTTTCTAATCTAATGAGCCTGTGGGTACAAATAATGTAACATTAACATTAACAGTCTAGATTCTGCCAACTCATCTCCTGGTGCTGGAATCAGGACGTTTGTCAGGCCCTGCCTCCATGTCTCACCAGTTAAAATATCTTCTAGTTATTTCTTGAAGCATCTCTAGGAAGTTCCTCAGATATGCTCGGGAGCACATGTCCTTTGAGACTAATGTCCAAGATTTACTAGTGGGAGGCATTTCCCATGACCACTTTTGCCAATCCTCCATGTGAGAACAGTGCCCCCTGCCTTGGGTGCTATCTCCTGCTGCTCCCCAAACTGCAAAACTTGGGGGACATTAAACCAACTGCTGTACCCTTCAGGTTCATGAGCCACATTTCCTCTTGGCTACACTCCTGCAAGAGGCGCCTGCAGAAACAGGTACATATTTCAAACGTTTCTGACTGGAACTTCCAAGGATATAATGATTTCACAGCTCAGGATCTAACTATAGAGGCATCTATATGTCTTGCAGCATGGTTTTATTTTTCTCTGACACTAGCAGTCACATAGGGGAGTGCAGAACAGGATGTTTATGTT
This sequence comes from Antilocapra americana, assembly GCA_007570785.1. NCBI lineage: Eukaryota > Metazoa > Chordata > Mammalia > Artiodactyla > Antilocapridae > Antilocapra > Antilocapra americana. Next base: position 45,090,116 of record ML664161.1, on the reverse strand, counting down.
TATGACACAGGAGGAAACCACAGTAGAAATATTCAAACCCAGATCTAGTTTCCTACTTTTCCCTCGTCCCTGTTCCATCCCCTTTTTTCCCTCATGACCCAGAAGGATGCTCCTTCTTTTTTTGTGTCTCACTCCTTGTCTCCATTATCCAGGACTTCACACCACTCATTGGTTCTTCTCCCTAATTTTGTATCAGTCTCTCTACTGGCTTCTTTCCCTCATGTTAAATCTGCCTATAAGACTATAAACATCAGCGATGTCAGCAACATCATGGCATAGATAAACTCTTTTCTTTTCTTCCTTTTAAACAACCAAATAGGCATCCATCCCCAAACAAAAGCGCCTCTGCGGAAGTTGTGGATCCAATATCATGTGCCAAGAGCCCAAAGAGGAGTCTCTCCCACCTGTGCCTTTGGTAATAAGCAGATAAATGTGAGTAGAGTCTGCAGAGTTAGTAGGAGCCTGCAAACCTACACCAACTCCTCTTGGCCAGGAACAGGGAAAACCTCGAGAGTGTTGATTGGCAGACACTTGTGGACAACAAAGAGTCTGTGGAACTCCAGCCTTCCCAAGGGAAAATTACAGCGTGCCATTGGAGCAAAAGAATGCACTGGCTAGGGTAAAAAAACACTCTGAAGCACCATCCCTTCCCCAAGGCTAAGCTAGCTGGTGGAGACTTCACTCAGCGGAAAAGGAAGAGGGCGAGGGAGTGTCTGGCTATTCCAGCTGTATGGGACACTGCAGAAGAAACTCACTTCTCTCCAGCAGCACCCAGAGTACTGAGGTGAGACATCTATGGCTGCAACGGGGGGTAGACTGGGGAAGAGACAGAGGATAATATCAGAGGGCATTAAAGGGTATGGTTTCTTCTGACCGTGCTCAGACCTTCAGCAGGAAATCTACCTATGAGCTTCTGGGAACACTTCACTCTAGGATTTACCCAGGTCTGTGGACACCCCAAATGTCCCAAGTGCCAAATCAAAATTTCCACTATTCTGTGGCCAGCTCTTCTGCCTGCTACTGAGTGTGGGGACAAAAGTGAATTCCAATAAAGAGTGCACTCAGAAAATCAAATCAGGATCTGTGATAAGGGAGAAATTACAAACTTGAATTGTAGCACTACTTCCTGGAAAACAAAAGAGAAGCTTTCAGCTGCCAACCATTTGAGATATAAGAACAGGAGATACAAACACTTAAGAATTCTGCCTGGAAAGGGAGAAGGAAGTATGGAGTAGGTGTATTCATACCGGTCAGAGAAATTTTCATCTATACCAGGACCAACTGTACATCCCACCCAAAGGCAATCAGTAAAGTTTTGAGGAGGTAGCTGTTATTTCAAATTGAAATCAGTAATGAAGAACTCCAAGGAACATGAAGAATTAAGAAAATATGTCATCATCAAAAGATAACAATAATTCTCCAATAACTGACTTCAATGATACAGAATTTGGCAAGCTAGTTGATAAATATTCAAAATAGCTTTTAATGAGGAAATTCAGCAATCTACAAGAAAATACCAAAATATAATTCAACAAAATTAGGAAAACAATATGTGAACAAAATGAGAAATTTAACAAAGAGATAACAGTCATAAAAATGAACTAAAAGGAAATTCAGAACTGAAGAGTTCTATGAATAAGATAAAAAATGTACCAGAGAGTGTTTATAGCAGAGTGACCAAATGGAAGATAGAAACAATGATCTAGAGGATAACAACTTTGAAATGACATAGAGGAGAACAAAATAAAAAATTTAAAAGAGTAAAGAAAGTGTATGTGATTTACTGAACTCCATCAAGCATGCAAGTATTAGAATAATTTGGACTCCAAAAGGAGGAGAAGAGAAGAAAATTTATTGAAATAAAATAGCTGAGAACTTTCCAAACCTAGGGAGAGACTTGGGCATTCAAGTTCATGAAATTTATAGATCATCTTTTTATCTCAATGCTAAAGATCTTCTCAAAAACAGTATCATGAAACTGTCAAAAATCAAAGACAAAGACAAATCCTAAAAGCAGTCAGAGAAAAAAATATTATAACCCACAAAAGAACACCTTTCAAGCTATCAGCAGTTTTCTTAGCAGAAACCCTTTAGGCCAGAAGAGTAGAATGACATATTCAAAGTGAAGGGGAAAAAAAAAACCTGCCACAACAAGAATATTCTATCCAACAAAGTTATCATTCCAATATGAAGGAGAAATAAAGACTTTCCCAGAAGAACTGAGGGGGTTCATTACCACTAAATCTACCTTGCAAGAAATGCCAAAAGGAGTTTTTCAAGCTAAAATTAAAAAGTGATAATTAGTGACATGAAAATGTACAAAAACATACAACACATGGGTAAAGTTAAATACACAGTCATATTTAGAAAATTCTAATTATTAGAATGGTATGTTAACCACCTAACTGTAGTCTAAAGGCTAAAGAAAAAGAGTACTTAAAATAATTGCAGCTAATTTAATTGGTTAATAAGCATACAATATGGAAAAAAGTAAATTATTACATCAAAAATATAAAAGGAGGCAGGAAATACAAGGGTGGAGCTTTCGTATGCCTTCAATGTTAAAATGGACTGTTTTATCTATTAGATGTTTTATGTCAGCCTCATGGTAATCACAAGGCACAAATCTAGATTGGAACTACAAAACAGTCACAAAGCAATTAATAAGACAGCATTAGCAAGTCCTGTGAACTGTGATGTTGGAGAAGACTCTTGAGAGTCCCTTGGATTTCAAGGAGATCCAATCAGTCTATCCTAAAGGAAATCAGTCCTGAATATTCATTAGAAGAGCTGATGCTGAAGCTGAAACTCCAATACTTTGGTCACTTAATGTGAAAAGCTGACTCATTTGAAAAAGACCCTGATGCTGGGAAAGACTGAAGGCAGGAGGAGAATGGGAAAACAGAGGATGAGATGCTTGGATGGCATCACTGACTCAACAAACATGAGTCTGAGTAAACTCCAGGAGTTGGTGATGGACAGGGAAGCCTGGCATGCTGCAGTCCATTGGGTCACAAAGAGTCGGACATGACTGAGAGACTGAACAGATTAGCAAGTCCTAACATATCAGTAATAACTCTAAGTGTAAGTGAATTAAATACACTAACCAAAAGGCATAGAGTGGCTACATGGAATTTTAAAAAAAAAAAGACTCAACTATTTGCTGTCTTAAGAGATTCACTTCAGATTTAAGGACACTTACAGACTGAAAGTGAAGAGATGGGAAAAGCTATTCCATTCAAATGGAAATAAAAAGAAACTAGACTAAAAGCTGGTTATTTGAAAAGATAAACAAAATTGATAAACCTTTAGCCAGACTCATCAACAAAAATTGAAAGAGGATTCAAATCAATAAAATTAAAAAAGGAAAAGGTACAACAGACACCACAGAAATATAAAGAATCATAAGTGACTATACAAGCAACTATATGCCAATAAAATGGACAACCTGGAAAATACAGACAAGTTCATAGAAAAGCACAATCTCCCAAGAATGAAACAGGAAGAAATAGAAAATATGAACAGACCAGTCACAACTGCCTAAATTGAAAGTGATTAGAAAACCTCCAACAAAAAGTCCAGGACCAGATCACTTCACAGGTGAATTCTAGCAAATATTTAGATAAGAGTTAACATCTATCTTTATGAAACTGCTACCCCCCCAAAAAAAAATTGCAGAAGAAGGAACACTCCAAACTCATTCTACCCTGATACAAAAACCAAAGATACCACAAAATAGAAAATTACAGGATAATATCACTGATGAACATAGACACAAAAATGCCCAACAAAATATAAGCAATCTGAATTCAACAACACATTAAAAGAATTATTATGCACCATGATCATGGGCTTCCCAAGTGGCTCAGTGGTAAAGAATCCACCTACCAATGCAGGAGAGGCGGGTTCAGTCCCTGGGTCTGGAAGATCTCCTAGAGGAGGAAATGGCAGCCTACTCCAAGTATTCTTGCCTAGAGAATTCCATAGACAGAGGAGCCTGGTGGAATACAGTCCATAGGGCTGCAAAGAGTCAGATGAGATTGAGCATGAATGTACCATGATCAAGTGAGATTTATCCCAGAGATGCAACAATTTTTCAATATCCACAAATCAGTGTGAAACACCACATTAACAAATTGAAGAATAAAAACCATATGATCATCTCAATAGATGGAGAAAAAACGTTTTTAAAATTAATTTTATTTAATTGGAGACTAATTACAATATTGTGGTGGTTTTTGCCATACTTTGAAATGAATCAGCCATGGATGTACATGTCTCCCTCCATCCCAAACCCCCTACCTACCTCCCTCCCCATCCCATCCCTCTGGGTTTTCCCAGTGCTTTTAACATAATTCAACGCCTGTTTATCATAAAAGGGCACATACTGCAACATAATAAAGATCATATACAACAAACCTACTGCTATCATACTCAATGATGAAAAATCAAAAGCATTTCCTCTAAGAACAGAATAAGACAAGGATGTCCACTGTTACCACTTTTATTCAACATAGTTCTAGAAATCTTAGCTATGGCAATCAGAGAAGAAAAAGAAATAAATGAAATCCAAGTTGGAAAAGAAGATGTTAAACAGTCACTGTTTGCAGATGACATGATAATATACATAGAAAATCCTGAAGATGCTATCAGCCAACTACTAGAACTTATCAATGAATTTGGTAAGGTTGCAGAATACAAAATTAATACACATAAATCTATTGCATTTCTATATATTAACAATGGAAGACCAAGAAGAGAACTTAAAGAATCCCACTTATCATCATATCAAAAACAATAAAATACCTGGGAATAAACCTACCTAAGGAAATAAAAGACCTCTGCTGTATTCTGAAAACTATAAAATACTGATGAGAGAAACAGAAAATGACAAAGAAGGTGGAAAGAGATACCATGTTCTTGAATTGGAAGAATCAATGATGTCAAAATGACTATACTACCCCAGGCAATGTACAGATTCAATGCAATTCCTATCAAGTTACCAGTGGCACTTTTTCACAGAACTAGAATTTAAAAAATCTTAAAATTTGTATGGAGACAAATAAATGACTCCAAATAGCCAGAGCAATCTTGAGAATGAAAAAATGGAGCTGGAGAAATCAGGCTCCCTGACTTCAGGCTACCACATGCTACAAAGCTATAGGCATCAAAACAGTATGTTACTGGCACAAAAATGGAAGAAGAGATAATGGAAGAGGATAGAAAGCCCAGAAATAAACCTATGCATCTATGGTCAATAAAACTACAAAAAAGGAGGCAAGACTACACAATGAAACAAAAAGATAGTCTTTTCGATAATGGTGCTGAAAAAACTGGACAGCTACATGTTAAAAAATGAAATTAGAACACACTTTAATACCACATATAAAAGTAAACTCTAAATGGATTAAAGACCTAAATATAAGAACAGATGGTATAAAACTCTTAAAGGAAAGCAGACAGAACACTCTCTGACATAAATCACAGCAGTATCTTTTTCCATTATCTCTCCCAGAATAATGGAAATAAACAAAAATAAACAAATGGGGCCTAACTCAACTTAAAAGCTTTTGCACAGCAAAAGAAACCATAAACAAAATGAAAAGATAAGCCATAGAATATATTTGCAAACAATGTGACCAACAAGGGATTAAGTGTAAGTGTATGTGTGTCAGTCATGTCTGACTCTTTATGACCTCATGGACTATAGCCTTGCCAGGCTGCTCTGTCCATAGGATTACCCAGGCAAGAATATTGGAGTGGGCTGCATTCCCCTCTCCAGGGGATCGTCCCAATCCAGGGATTGAACCCACGTCTTTTGCATCTCATGCACTGGCAGGTAGATTCTTTACCGCTAGCGTCACCAGGGAAGCCCAACAAGAGGTTAGTCTCCAAAATTTACAAATACCTCAGTATTCTTGCCTGGAAAATCTCATGGACAGAGGAGTCTGATGGGCTACAGTCCATGGGGTTACAAAGAGCCGGACACAACTGAGTGACTTCACTTCACTTCACTTCATGTGGCTTAATGCCATAAAAACAAACAACCCAAGCAAAAAATGAGCAGAAGACCCAAATAGACATTTCTCCAAAAAAGACTTACAGATTGTCAAGAGGCACATGAAGAGATGTTTAACATTGCTTATTATTAGAAAAACACAAATTAAAATTATAGTAAGACATCACCTCATATCAGTCGGAGTGGCTATCATGGAAAAAAAATCCACAAAAAATAAATGCTGGAAGAGGGCGTGGAGAAAAGGGAACCCTCCAACACTGTTAGTGAGAATGTAAATCGGTATAGCCACTGTGGAGAACTACTGTGGAGGTTAAGGAGGTTCCTTAAAAAACTAAAAATGGAGCTACCATATGATCCAGAAATCCTACTCCAAGGCATATATCTGGAGAAACACATATATACCTATCTGCAAGGATACGTGCACCTCAATGTTCACCAAGGCACTGTTTACAATAGCCAAGACATGGAAGCAACCTAAATGTCCATTGAGAGATGAATAGATAAAAAACGATGTGGTATATATATCCAGTGGAATGTTACTCAGCCATTAAAAAGCATGAAATAATGCTACTTGCAACTATGCAGATAGATCTAGAGATTGTCATACTGAGAGAAGTAAGACAGAGAGAGAGAGAGAAATATTGTGTGATATCACTTATACAGAAATATTGTGTGATATCACTTATACGTGGAATCTTAAAAACACAACAGCCCAAAACCAATGGGACACTGTGAAAGCAGTGCCAAGGGGAAAGTTCATAGCAATACAAGCTCACCTCAGGAAACAAGAAAAAAGTCAAATAAATAACCTTACTTTACACCTAAAGCAACTAGAAATGGAAGAGATGCAGAAGC
>ML664161.1:45020866-45082842 GCA_007570785.1 Antilocapra americana | reverse complement strand
CTAGGAAGATCCTACATGTTGTGGAGCAACTAAGCCTGAGAGTCACAACTACTGAGCCTGCGCCCTAGAGCCTGTGAGCTTCTGCAACAAAAGAAGAGACTGCAAAGAGAAGTCCACACACCACAGTTAGAGAGTATTCTCCACTCGCCACAACTAAAGAAAAGCCTGAGCAGCAATGAAGACCTAGCACAGCCAAAATAAATAAATAAATGAATTACTTCACTTGATTTTTAAAACCATCTTGTGAGCTGGGTAGGCCCACTCTGACCATGGTTAAAAGTTTATCTTATGGATGAGTAAACTGAAGCTGTTTAATGGAAACCCACAATTGAACTGAGCTGTATCACCATATTCTGTGTGATTTTATAATAGCAAACTGCAGAGATACCCACGGTGTATTAAAGTGTTGTTGAGTGTAGCAGTTGTAATAAATTGACAAAGTGAAAGTGAAAAAATAAAATAAAATAAAATTCAAATTGAGATTTCTCAAAAAAAAAAAAAAGTTGCAAATAAACTTATTTACAAAACAAAAACAAACTCATTGACTTGGAGAACAAGTTTAAGGTTACCAGAGAGGAACAGTGGGAGCAGGGGAGAGATAGTTAAGGAGTTTGGGATTTACATGTACACACTTCTATATTTAAAGGGGATAAGCAACAAGGACCTAATGTACAGCGCAAGGAACTCTGCTCAATGTTATGTAACAACTTGAATGAGAAAATAATTTGAAAGAATATATATACACATATATGCATAACTGAATCACTTTGCTGCATATCTGAAACTAACACAACATTGTTAATCTATGTTGCTGTTGCTGTTCCCTGGATAAGTTGTGTAAGACTCTTTGTGACCCCATGAACTACAGCACACCAGGCTTCCCTGTCCTCCATTTGCACAAGTTCATGTCCACTGAGTTGGTGATGCTATCTAACCATCTTATACTCTGCTGCCTTCTTCTCCTTTTGCCTTCCATCTTTCCCCTAATCAAGTAAGCTCCAATAAAGAATGATAAGTTTTTAAAAAGTGTTAAGATTAGAAGTGGTTCCAACATACTTGGTATACCATTTCTAAAAGAGTAAAAATACTGACATAAGTGGGTAGTCATGGAAACTTGATTGAACTGAGAAGAATTTTTATTCTGTTGAGTGATATTTTCCCTTGACACCTGGAACCAGTAGTCAAGGGCATAATTATATGCTAATAATCAAAATATTTTCCACAGGAAATTTTAAATAAGAAAAAGTTTTCACTCAGTAACAAAGAAACATTTTGAAGAGACTGGATCATGAAGTACATATAATCAGATACATATGTTAAAACACAACAAAAATAAATCTAAAATTGCCTCTATGTATTATACTTGATTTTATTCATTTTCTTATTTCTTCTCTCTCGTTTTAAAACTGAGGGAATTTGGTTTTTAACTTTTTAATAAAATTCTACTGACTATCTGCCCTAGACTGGTATATTTCAGGACTAAGAAAGTATGTTTATAGCTTCATATAGAAATGGCATACTTGATTTTTCACCAAAGACTTCTGCCCATCTGTTGCTTTCCAGAATATGCTCTTATACCAGTCCTCTCTAAGTCTCAGATTAGTCACCTAGAAGATGGAGATCAGAATTCCTATCTACATGGTTGTTACAGTAATCCAATGAGAATATACACAGAAAAACACAACCAGTAGACACTACAGGTAATTGGTTTCTATGCATTGTCAGAGTGGTCTTTGTGTGGGAATACAAAGAACAGATACATGGACAGTAAAGAGAAAATTACTTAGCTCCAATCTGCAAGCTTCCTTGAGACCATTTGTCTTGTAAATGGCTGCTAACTAGAATGAAGAATAATGGGCCCACTCAATTACATTTAATCGAAATCTGCAACCACCTTTTAAGAGTCTACTGTGGTACAAAGTAGAAATAATGAGATAAAAGAGAAGTGGTTCCTGCCCCAAAGGACCCTCAACATGGATCTCCTTGGAGCTCTGTGTATTCACTCGCTTTAGTCCTCCAACAAAAGTTTGTTGAATTTGTTGAGTTGATAAAATGTGTGCTAAGTATTGTGACAACAATAAAGAATAAGGTACTCTTAATCCTTGACATTCTTGTGTACACCAAAACAAACTCTTTTCTCAGCCTCCTCTAGTATGAAATATAAACACTCATAGTCTGAATTTCACCAGTTGCTTGCTCTTCAGTTGCTCTCAATTGGACTTTCAGACTAACCACTGATTTTAAAAGACTATTTCTCTGCCACAACATTGTAAATCAGTTATACTCAAAATGTTTTAAAAGGCTGCTTATTTCTGATTCAAAATGTTTTGGAGGCAAATATAAAAACTCTCCTTTCCAAATTTTCAAATGTTATTCCAAATGTCTCTGAAATAAAAAGGGGGTGGATGGATTAAGAATTAGATAAGAAAACTGATGGCCCTAAGAGACAATTGCTCGCTATTTACATTGATCTTAAAAAGATCCCATGATTCCAATAACAAAGTGGCTGGTAGAGAGTGCTGAGGTGGATTGCCTACCACTAGAGAAATCACCCTAGTGCCCTTCTTTCTCATTAAGTTCCAACACAATCTAGCTGAATGATTCATTTTCCCCAATAAAAGGAAGACATTAAAATGAATACACCTTTGTTTTTATTTCCATTACTCTAGGAAGTGAATCATGAGGATTTTGTTACAACTTATTGGAGACTTCTTTATATAAAAAAAAAACCTAGGAATAAAACTACCATATGATCCGGCAATCCCACTACTGGGCATATACCCTGAGAAGACCATAATTCAAAAGACATATGTACCCCCAAATTTATTGCAACACTATTTGCAATAGATGTCCACCAATAGATGAATGGATAAAGAAGTCATGATATGCATATACAATGGAATATTACTCAGCCATAGAAGGAATGAATTTGAGTCAGTTCTAGTGATGTGGATGAATCTGGAACCTGTTAAAAACAGAGTGAAGTAAGTCAGAAAGAGAAAAACAAATATATAATAACACATATATGGAATCTAGAAAAATGATACTAATGAATCTATTTTCAGGGCAGGAATAGAGACACAGAGAATAGCGTTGCAGTCCTTTAATGGACCGGAACCTGGTGGACTGGAGTCGACTATAAGAAAGTAAAAGAGAAAGAGGCTGATATTCCCTGGTTTATGCAGAGAATCAATAAAACCCTAGAATAGGGATTGCACCACTCACAAAGGCACAGAATGTCCTCTCGAGGAGATCTTGAAAGCCAGGGCAAGAAAGTGAGCTCAGCGGGTTTCCACCCTCCAGAGAATTAGCCTGAGGGAGAGGGGAGAGAGAGAGAAAGGGGGAAAGAAAGGCACGGGGACCCAAGCTCTGGTGGAACAAGGGTGCTTTAATGATCTTTGTGTGAGTATATATAGTTATACAAGGAATTTCTTTTGACAATGATAAAGATCAGAAAACCAAATGTATAGTAACCGTTACCAAGGAATTAACAATGGTCATAAGGTCAGAAGGCAACTGTATCTCAAGAAGGAGGGTCGTGATTAGGCAGATTTACCGAAGGGAAAGTGTTTACTGAAGGAAATCCATGCATTCGTCTTATCTCATGACCTCAGTCCTGGGATCAGCATGCCACTCTGCTCGTTCCTATTACCAGGGACTGATAAGGAACAGAGATTTATGAGAGGCAGAAAACAGCACACAAGAATCCTTCTTTTAAACATTCCCTGACAGAACAGACTTGTGGACACAGCAGGGGAAGCAGAGGGTGGGATGAACTGAGAGAGTAGTATTGAAACCTATATTACCACTTGTAAAATAGATAACTAGTAGGAAGTTGTGTATGACACAGGGAGCTTAATCTGGTGCTCTGTAATTACCTAGTGGGGTAGGAGGAAGGTTCAAGAAAGGGGAAACATATGTATACTTGTAGCTGATTCACGTTGTTGTATGGCAGAAACCAACACAACAAAGTAAAGCAATTATCCTCCAATTAAAAATTAAATATATATTTAATATAAAACCACTAGAACTGCTAAACAGATTCAGTGAGATAGCAGGAAACAAGATTATCATATAGAAATCCATTGCATTTCTTTACACTAACAATGAAATATTGAAAAAGGAAAGTCAAAAAGAATCCCTTTTAAAACAAAATATGTGAGGGCAGATTTTTTTTCTTTATGTTATATTCTAGCTAATGAATAAAGAAGAAGTGACAAAACCAGAGTATCTCTATTTCTCATTCCATAATGGATCTAGGCAAAGATCATCAATGGCTGCTAATACAGACAACCAGCATTACCTTTGTAGAATAACAAGAGCATAATATAATCTGTCAGCTCTCCCTCTCCCATAAAGTCTGAATCCAATCAAATCTCTACATCCAGCTATCAAAAAATGAAACTATAGATGTTAGAAAAACATGTTAAATTATGTCAAAAGAATGCAATCAACAAAATTCAGATTCTGTAAAACTATACAGGACCAATGACTCAATTTCTTCAACAAATTTGAAAAACTTGTAGAGGAGAAACCATAGAGACTTAAAAGATTTCTCAGTTAAAATCACATTCTATGGGCTTTATTTGGTACCAGTTCAAAAAAACAAAATATGGCTCCACACAAACACTTGTATGTAAGTTTTTATGGTAACATTATTCATAACAGCCAAAAAAAAAAGGATAAATAAATGTAGTATGGTATATCCATATAATGGGTTATCAGCCACAGAAAGGAATGAAGTACTTATTCATGATACAACATATTTCAGGGGGCTCAGTAGTAAAGAATCCTCCTGCTAGTGCCAGAGACGATGAAAAATCCTGGCAGGCTATAATACAGTCCACGGGGTCGCAAAGAATCAGACATGACTGAACAAGGAAGCACAACAAGCACAACATATATCAACCTGGAAAACTTTATGCGAAATGAAAGTGTTATTCACCGGGTTTGTTTTGCCCAATGTGCCTGGAGCAGGCCAAAATGATCAGTCACCGATGTGAGCAGTGAAGCGAGGAGAACAGGTCTCATCTGCTCTGAGAAGGCAAGATACTCATTTTTCTACGCAGGCATCTGTGACGGGCCTCCCAGGTGGGCAGGTGGGTCTCCTGCCAATGCAGGAGATGCAGGTTGATTCATGGATGGGGAAGATACCCTGGAGGAGGAAATGGCAACCCACTCCAGTATTCTTGCCTGAGAAATTCCACGGACAGAGGAGCCTAGTCTAGGGGGTCACAAAGAGTCAGACACGACTGAGCAACTGAGCACAGCACATAACAAAGCTACAGTCTTCTGCACATCTAAAGGTCGTGAGTGTACTTGCCTGTGCATACTCAGTTCAAGGGTCAGTGGTTCTTTCTAGTGCTAATAAGCTCAACTTCAACTAGACACAGCTGACTTCTCTCTGCTTGAACTAGATGCAGCCGACTCCAAATTCTTGGAAAACAACTCAGGCAAATATCATGTTGTTCAAGGTCCTTTGCTACCCAGTCTTTGGAGGACATGGAACTCTTAAAACCTTCATTAGCAAAAGCAGGTGAAAAGTATTTCACCCATGGGTTCAAAAGAAGCCAGACACATTGTAACTATTCTACTAATACAAAATATTCAAAATAAGCATATCCCTAAGAGTCGGACACTACTGAAGCGACTTAGCAGCAGCAGCAGCAGCAGCTAGAAAGCTCATTAGTAGCTGCTAGGCACTGAGTGGGAAATAGGGAAAGTGACTGCAAATTGATACAGAGTTTCTTCTTGGGGTGATGGAAATAATGGTAATGATAGTGGTGATGATTGTACAACTTTGTGAAAATACTAGAAACCACTGAACTGCTCATTTTTAAATGCTGAATATTATGGCTTGTGAATTGTACCTCAATAAAAAAATATACAGCATTCTTGAGGGGAAAAATGAATACATCTTTCACTCACTGGTCTGGGTTGAACCTAACTGAAGCCATAACAACTTAGGATAACATACATGGAATAAAATTTGCTTTTTAATAAAAATGGGCTGGCAAATGGATAAATAACTAAAGTTCAGACTAGACTTTTCTGTATCAATATCTCCTGCTTTTTGCTTTCTCCTAGAAGCATAATATGGTAGAATTAAAAAGTTTTTTTCTTGACAAAGTGAAAAACACTCTTTCGTGTCCTACTCTTTGCAACCCCATGGACTATACAGTCCATGGAATTCTCCAGGCCAGAATACTAGAATTGGTAGCCTTTCCCTTCTCCAGGGGATCTTCCCAACCCAAGGATCGAACCCAGGTCTCCCACATTGCAGGTGGATTCTTTACCAGCTGAGCCATAAGGGAAGCTTTCTTGACAAACTAGATTTTAAATTCTTCAAGGGCAAAGACCATGCTTATTGTACTCACTGTCTGGCACATACACAGAGACTAGGGCTGCTCAGTCATGTCTGACTCTTTGAGATGTCATGAACTGTAGCCTACCAGGCTCCTCTGTCCATGGATTCTTCCAGGCAAGAATACTATAGTAGGTTGCTATTCTCTTCTCCAGGGGATCTTCCCAAACCAGGGATCGAACCCAGATCCTCCCACATTGCAGGCAGATTCTTTACCAATTGAGCCATCAGGGAAGACCCACATAGAGACTAAAACAGGAGAAAGTGTGTTGAATAAACAAGTAAGCAAAGAATTCATTTAACTTTCTTAGAGGAGCAAGTCTTTTGACTTTAATTTTTCTGTTTAATTTTTTAACTGAAGTATAGTTGATTTATAATAGCATATAAGTTTCAGGTGTATATATATACATATATATGTATTATTTTTCCCTTATAGATTATTACATAATATTAAGTATAGTTACCAACAAAATATCTTTAATCAGCTGTACTCCAGTACTAACTTAATTTTTTGAAAAAAAAATTTTAAATATTGAGTATAGTTTTCTGTGCTATACACTAGATCCTTTTTGGTTACCTGTTTGCACATAGTGGCTCAGCTGGTAAAGAATCAGCCTCCTAATTTATCCCCTCCCCACACCCCTTTCCCCTTTGGTAATTACGAGTTTGTTTTCTGAGTCTGTGAATTTCTTTCTGTTTTGTAAATAAGTTCATTTGTATTCTTTTTCTTTTGGATTCCATATATAAGCAATATCATTTATTTGCTTTTTCTGGGTTGCTTCCCTTAGCCTAATAATTGCTAGGTACATCCATGTTGCTGCAAATGACATTATTTCATTCTTTTTATGGCTAATATTTCATATTTTATATATATACAAAATAGAATATAGGTATATACATATATATATTTCATCTTCTTTATCCGTTCATCTGTTGATGGACACTTACGCTGCTTCAATGTCTTGACTATCCTAACTAGTGCTGCAATTAACATTACATTGCATGGATTGTAAATATAGTACTACACAATCTCAGTTTGTTGGAACCTGAGGAAAGTGAGGGGAAACAGTAATCTATGAACTTGAAAAAGATGTTATTTGAAGAAAGAAAAGGGGAAAACACCACCATCATTAAAGACCAAAGGCTTATGCCTCGGTGACCTATTTTAAGTTTTTAAATTTTATCTTTGTAAGGATCATTTTCTTTATATATTATTAGGTTTACAATTAATTTTATTTTTTTGAGTTTTTTTTGAGATACAGTTAACATAACATTGAGTAAGTTTAAGGTGTACAGTGTGATGATTTGGCATATTTTTATATTGTATTTGAAATGATTACCATAGCAAGGTTAGTTAACATCTCTGTCACATATAATTATAATTTCTTTTTTGTGGTGAGAACATTAGGAATTTTCAAGTATAAAACATGGGTTTGTTAACTATAATCACCATGACGTATATTAGGTTGTCAGAACTTATTCATCTTATAACTAAAAATTTAATCAACTTTATTTTCAAATTAGCTTCTTAAAAAAAAGACCAAAATATGTACATATGTAAGCATGTACACATATATGCATAGACTACATTCAGACTTGTTGATCACTATTTTGCTTCTAAATGCAAAACAGACCATCTGTTAAAAGAATTGTTTCAGGGCTTTGCCAAAGGTTCATGCTTTCATGTGTGCTTTGGGTCCCTGCTCTTTTCACGATAAGTTGTTTTTCCCCTTCTTTCTCTTCCCTCTGCCAAAGAATGTGATACTCTTTCCACTCCTTGCTTGTTTTTTTGTGTATTAATTAGCATAAACTGCTACTAGGGATTCTTGGAATTCTGAACTTTCACAACATGTGCTAAGATAACTGAAAAGAAACATGGTCTGGATTTATCAATTGTATTACATCCTTCAAGTAGTATCAATTGATTTCAGCATTTTCAAAGCTCTATTGTTGAATATGAATTGAGTTTGATACCTTTGGGATAAAAGCTATAAACTTTAGAAATCTTTTTTCAAATACTCAGATAAATATATGCATATATCTATGTGAAAGATATAATCTGTATAGTGCACATACACACGCATATATATTTTATCTTTCTGGGTATAAATTGGAGCGAGGTACATGTGTACAGTGATAGTCTAAAAATGATTCCTGAGGTTATCAAATATTCATCCCTAGAACCTATAAATATATTTGGAAAAATTATCTTTATTACTTTATTTGAAAAAAGAATTTTTGTGCAGGTGATTAGGTTAAGGATCTTGAGATGTGGTTATATTCTAGATTATCCAGGTAGACGCTAAATGCTATCCCATATGTCTTTGTAAGATGAAGGCAAAAGGAGATTTGACACCTACAGAAGAGGAAGAGACAAGATAAACCATGGGAGCAGAAACTGAAGTGATAGAGCCACAAGCTGAGAATTGCTGGGAGCCAACAGAACCTGGAAGAAGCAAGAACCAAATTGCCCCTGGAGCTTCCAGAGGAATCACATCTTTTCCAATACCTTGATATTGATCCACTAAAATTGATTTCCAGACTGTAAGAGAATAAATTTCTATTGTTTTAAGCCACCAAGTTTGTGGTTATTTGCTATAGCAGCAATGGGAAACATAAATACACATGCAAAAAACTCACATACAGTATAAATGTGTGAGTAAAACCGTCACTGCCCTTGAAGAAAAAGGCACCCTCTTTAAGAAATTGGGAGGAATCTCTGAAAGACAAAAATTATACAAGCTGGACTGATTAAAAGCCACAATCCCAAACCAATGCTTAATTAAACTACTGAAAGTATGGAACTTGGTACCAAAAAACTGCACACCTGGAGAATGATGGGTGTCAGAGGCAATAAACACGGTGGCTAATAGCAGCAGGCGAGGTGAGCAACCCTGCCCTGTGACTCATCACATAATGGGAGTTGCTTACAGTGGGAGTGAGGACGGTTTGGTAAGAGAGAAAGGATGAGAAACGATGTGCATGCGACTGCGGACCTGGGAGGAAATAATGAACACCCACACTTGCAGTGAAACAATGTTCTGGCAGGCTGCATGAACACTTACAACCAGATAATGAAAAAATAAAACTCCACTACAAAGAAGCGTAAACAATCCAGAATAATAAGTTATTTGAGGAAGCCAGAAACCTAAGAGAGAGCAAGAGTAAACTCAATGAATGGAAGAAACTAAAATGGAGAAATAGAGTTGAGTAAGCTAGATGAGTTTTTTTTTAATATAATTATATTAAAAAACAGAGACATTACTTTGCCAACAACAGTCCGTCTAGTCAAAGCTATGGTTTTTCCAGTAGTCATGTATGGATGTGAGAGCTGGACTATAAAGAAAGCTGGGGGGGAAAAAAAGAAAGAAAGAAAGAAAGCTGAGCACCGAAGAATTGGTGCTTTTGAACTGCGGTGATGGAGAAGACTCTTGTAAGTCCCTTGGACAGCAAAGAGATCCAACTAGTCTACCCTAAAGGAAATCAGTCCTGAATATTCATTGGCAGGACTGATGCTAAAGCTGAAATTCCAATACGTTGGCCACCTGATGTGAAGAACTGACTTATTTGAAAAGATACTGATGCTGGGAAAGATTGAAGGCTGGAAGAGAAGGGAACGACAGAGGATGGGATTGTTGGATGGCACCATCAGTGCGATGGGCATGAGTTTGAGTAGGCTCCAGGAGTTGGTGATGGACAGGGAAGCCTGGTGTGCTACAGTCTATGGGATTGCAAAGAGTCGAACACGACTGAGAGACTGAACTGAACTGAGCTGAAAACCCTTAATGAAGATAAAAATAGCTGATGCAGTCATAAAAATAATAACTTCTCTCATAGTGCCCAGACCTGCCCCACCACAAGGAGTAGGAGAGCAGATCCGAATGAGCCTGCCTGCAGCCAGGCAGATCCAAAGTGAGAGCAAACCTAGAAGTTCAGTTTCTTCTCGTAAATTCACCAGGTGGATATATCACCCCTCTTCTTGTAGGAAGGTGTGAGGAAGAGGTAGAGAATTGCAAGTGTTTATATAATGCTGCCTGTTGAATGGAGTCAAAATTCATTTCCATTTTCATAAATATAAGAACCAGAGATTATCTTCCCATTGATAATCAATATATCCCAAATGATTTCTTACATTAGTGTGCATGTTCATGTCATTTTATAGTTTGCAAAAAAAAGGATTCTTTTTCATAGTTATCTCATTTGGCCCTTGTAGAATTCTGGAAAGCAGCAAGTTGAGGATTTGAAACAAAAATTCTGTAAGTAACTATAAGCTTTGTAATTCTAAAATCTAAACACAGATTCCCATGACACAACTATTGAAAGATGTGGGATTCAATAAATGTCACAATTGTCATAACATTCCAGAGCCGTTTCACTTTTGGACAGTATGGTCCAAAAAATAAAAAAGACACATAAAAAGCAGATGATGAACAATAGGTGAAACTAGGTAGACACAAATAACTAAATGAATCTTCTGTATCCTTGACATTCTCCTCTTCCCTTAGCATCAGTCCTCACCTTGGTCAGAACCTGGGAGAGTCATTTATCTTGCTTTCTAACCTCTCCCATTCAGTGATCGGGTGCCGACACGTATACCATTTTATCTCTCATATAGTGCCTCCTCCTCAGGGTCTAAATCACAAGTTTAGTGTCAGCCTTCATCCCCTCTATTCTCTCAAAAGCCTAATTTTTCTAGCTCCACAGCCCTACCCTTTTCTGCCCAGATTCTACTCTATAGGTACAATGACATTTCAAAAATGTAAATCTGGTCACCACCCTATCACTCCTGGTGGAACACACTGTTAATGAAGCAAATCCACAGCCATTTTCAACTCCCTTTTTCCTTAACACTCCAAAGAGAGAGTTGAATTTCCTCAACTGTGTTGCATATTTGTGGCACCAGCTATGAGAAATTGTGTTGAGTGGCATCCAGGAAAGTTTTTCTTTTTTAGTAAAATAGATCTAAGCAGAAATTTATCCTCCCAGCACCAGCCAGGGCTAGCTCTGGAGAGATAGTTAAGAGTATTATTTTATTGCTCTGAAAGACTGTAATAGAAATGGCATGATTGCACTCTCCCCTGGTAATTGCATACTTTGATTTTTGTCGATCTTTTTTTTTTTTAGTTGCTAACTCATGTCTGATATTTTGCAACCCCAAGGACTGTAGTCCACCAGGTTCCTCTGTCCATGAGGTTTCCCAGGCAAGAATACTGGAATGCGTTGCCATTTCCTTCTCTAGGAAATCTCCCCAACTCAGGGATCGAATTCACATCTCCTGCTTGGCAGGCAGATTCTTTACCACCAAGCCACTTTGACTATCCTCACTCATTTCCCCAGCCCTGCCCTCTTGCCTGTGGCAGCCATCAATCTGCCCTTGATTTCTATGAGTTTGTTTTCGTTAGGTTCCACACATAAGTTAGATCATAAAACATTTTTCTTTGGCTGACATTTTACTTCATATATGCTCTCAAGTTTCAAACATATCACCACAAATGGCAAGGTTTCCTTCTTTTATGGCTGTGTCACATTCCACTGTATATGTAAACCACATTTTCTTTATCCATTCATCCACTGGTGAAAAATTAGGCTGTTTCCTTCGGTATCTTGGCTACTGCGAATAATGCTGCAATGAACACGGGGTTGCAGACATCTCTTTGAGATACTAATTTGGTTGCCTTCTGTTATATACCCAGAAGTGAAATTGTTGGATCATATGTCATTTATACTTTTAAAAAACTTTTTGAGCAATCTCCATACTGTTTTTCATAGTGAAAGCACCAATTTACATTCCCACCAACAGTTCACAAGGGTTCCCTTTCCTCTGCACTGATGTCAACACTTGTTATTCTTGTCTTTTTCTGACAAATGTGAGGAGCATCTGATTGTGGGTTTGTTTTTTTTTTGTTAGTTTTGCCATACAATGCCATGATATCACCATGGGTTTACATATGCTCCCCCTCCAGAACCCCCCTCCCTCCTCCCTCCCTCCTCCCTCCCCCTGGGAAATCTCGATGCACCAGCCCCTAGCATCAATCCTGGGCTGGCGATTGATTTCACATATGATAATTAACATGTTTCAATGCCGTTCTCCCATATCATCCCACCCTTGCCCTCTTCCACAGAGTCCATGAGTCTGTTCTATACATCTGCGTTCCTTTTGCTGTCTCGCATGCTGGGTTCTCCTTACCGTCTTTCTAAATTCCATATATATGCGTTAATATACTGTATTGTTGTTTTTGCTTCTGGCTTACTTCACTCTGGATAATGGGCTCCAGTTTCGTCCATCTGAGTAGAACTGATTCAAATGAATTTTTTTTTAATGCTGAGTAATATTCCATTGTGTATATGTACCACCGCTTTCTTATCCATTCGTCAGTTGATGGGCTTGATTTGCAATTCTCTGATGACAAATGATACTGAGCACATTTTTGTGTACTTGACTATTTGTATGTCACTGGAAAAAGAAATGTCTATTCAGATCCTTTGCCCACTTGAAAAATCTGATTCTTTGGTTGTTTTGCTATTAAGTTGTATGAGTTTCTTATCGATTTTAGGTATAGAGATCAATGCTCAGGCTCCCTCATTATGCAGAACCAGTGGCTGTACTTAAAAGCTGGGTAGTAAGTTGGCCTGACTTCCTGCCTGAGCATAGCTGTAGGATGGCCTCTGCAGCTGCCCAGATTCTTTAGTCAGGCTTCCTGGTTAAGTGGGACTAGAGGCTAAACTCAGCACGTGGGTAGGGCTGCAAATTTTCTTATCTGCCTGCCCAGGACCATATGAAAGGTTCCAATGCCCTTGTGGCTTGTTGGCTGCCTGTTGTTTAATTGCTCAGTTGTGTCCGACTCTGTGACCCCATGGACTGCAGCACACCAGGCTTCCCTGTCCTTCACCAGCTCCCAGAGCTTTCTCAAACTCATGTCCATTGGGTCAGTGATGCCATCCAACCATCTCATCCTCTGTCACCCCCTTCTCCTCCTGCCTTCAATCTTTCCCAGCATCAGGGTCTTTCCAATGAGACAGTTCTTCACATCAGGTGGCTAAAGTATTGGAGTTTCAGCTTTAGCATCAGTCCTTCCAATGAATAGTCAGAGTTTATTTCCTTTAGGATGGACTGGTTTGATCTCCTTGCAGTCCAAGGGACTCTCAAGAGTCTTCTCCAACACCACAGTTCAGAAGCTGGGGACCTAAATTAGATAAAACTGCCCACAAAGCTCCCTGGCTAGACAGGACCACTGGCTCAGCTCTGCAGATGGGCAGAGCCACTGGCTGGTATCTCTGCTTGGGCATCACTACAGGTAAGAATGTTGTCCCCTAAGATCTGAGCACTGGTTACTCTAAGCATGTCCTCCTTCTCTGTGTCTATCTGATTCCCAGTGACCAAGTTCCATAGATTCCCTCAGTGATGTCTGAGATGAGACGTTAGGGAGTTGTAGGACTCCCAGGACATGTCCTACAACACTGGAGGAGTGATGCAAACTTGGGTTTTCTTTTTCCCACTGCAGAGACTGTAGGCTCAGAGGAGAGCAGAGATTCAGTGCCAGCCACCAGGAGGAGAGATGTAGCCACTCCCCTTCCCCTTCTAATGTGGACCTTCTAGGTTCCTGTGATTCAGGTAGATGCTTCAGTTTCACCTCCATGTGCTGGAATTTTCTCCTGATATCTTGTCTGTGGATAGCTGCTAGTTGGTCTTCTTGTGAGGGGGACTGAAGTCAGGAACAACCTATGAAACCAACTTTTTAACATCTGTTTCCTATTTCATAGTATTTAAGAAGTAAGGTAATATGCCCTGCTGATTAGAAATGTTATCATATTTACAGTTAGCCCCAATTTTGTTACATGGGGTGCAGTTATGACCTCTCCAAAAGTACCTTTGGGAATATATACTGTCAAAATTAACAACATAGATATTGTATCTTGTTCACTTATATCACCTTTCTTGGGCACATGTATATTTAAACCCAAGCCTGGAACCACCAGATAAACAAAATGGAAAAATGTAAGATGGGAAATTTGTAAAGTACTGTAATTACATTCTCCCCCACCCATCATTCCCATCTCCAAATTATAGAGAGAGTTCCAGTGGAGTCTTCACTCTAGTTTCCCTCATATTCAATCATTTGAATAATCTAACCCTTTGGACTTCCCTGGTGATCCATTGGTTAAGACTTTGCCTTCCAGTGCAGGGGGGTATAGGTTCAGTCTCTGGTCAGGCTGCTAATATTCCACGTTCTTCAGCACCAAAGTAAAAACAAAACATAAAACAGAAACAATATTGTAAATTTGATAAAATGGTCCACATCAAAAAAAAAAAATCCACCACTTAAACTTTTTTTTTCAGCAGTTTTTGAGAAACAAGGGTTTCAGATTACATCCCAATTTTTCCTCTATTTCTTTGCATTGATCACTGAAGAAGGCTTTGTTATCTCTCCTTGTTATTCTTTGGAACTCTGCATTCAAATGGGTATATCTTTCCTTTTCTCCTTTGCAAGGAGAGAAAGCTTTCCTCAGTAATCAATGCAAAGAAATAGAGGAAAACAACAGAATGGGAAAGACTAAAGATCTCTTCAAGAAAATTACAGATACCAAAGGAACATGTCACACAAAGATGGGCACAAAAAGGACAGAAATGGTCTAGATCTAACAGAAGCAGAAGATATTAAGAAGAGATGACAAGAATACACAGAAGAACGGTACAAAAAAGATCTTCATGACCCAGATAACCACGATGGTGTGATCACTCACCTAGAGCCAGACATCCTGGAATGCAAAGTCAAGTGGGCCTTAGAAAGCATCACTACAAACAAAGCTAGTGGAGGTGACGGAATTCCAGTTGAGCTATTTCAAATCCTAAAAGATGATGCTGTGAAAGTGTTGCACTCAATATGCCAGCAAATTTGGAAAACTTAGCAGTGGTCACAGGACTGGAAAAGGTCAGTTTTCATTCCAATCCCAAAGAAAGGCAATGCCAAAGAATGTTTGAACTAGTGAATAATTACATTCATCTCACTCATTAGCAAAGTAATGCTCAAAATTCTCCAAGCCAGGCTTAAACAGTACATGAACCATGAACTTCCAGATGTTCAAGCTGGTTTTAGAAAAGGCAGAAGAACCAGAGATCAAATTGCCAACATCTGCTGGATCATTGAAAAAAACAAGAGAGTTCCAGAAAAACATCTACTTCTGCTTTATTGACTATGCCAAAGACTTTGACTATGTGCATCACAACAAACTGTGGAAAATCCTTAAAGTGATGGGAATACCTCATCACCTGACCTGCTCTTTGAAAAATCTGTATGCAGGTCAGGAAGCAACAGTTAGAACTAGACATGGAACAACTGACTGGTTCCACATCAGGAAAGGAGTACATCAAGGCTGTATATTGTCACTCTGCTTATTTAACTTATATGCAGAAGACATCATGAGAAACGCTGGACTGGATGAAACACAAACTGGAATCAAGTTTGCCGGGAGAAATATCAATAATCTCAGATATGCAGATGACACCACCCTTATGGCAGAAAGTGAAGAAGAACTAAAGAGCCTTTTGATGGAAGTGAAAGAGGAGAGTGAAAAACTTGGCTTAAAGCTCAACATTCAGAAAACTAAGATCTTGTCATCTGGTCCCATCACTTCATGGCAAAGAGATGGGGGAACAGTGGAAACAGTGTCAGACTTTAATTTGGGGGGCTCTAAAATCACTGCAGATGGTGACTGCAGCCATGAAATTAAAAGATGCTTGCTCCCTGGAAGAAAAGTTATGACCAACCTAGACAGCATATTAAAAAGCTGAGACATTACTTTGTCAACAAAGGTTCACCTGGTCAAAGCTATGGTTTTTCCATTAGTCAGGTATGGATGTGAGAACTGGACTATAAAGAAAGGTGAGTGTTGAAGAATTGATGCTTTTGAACTGTGGTGTTGGTGGAGACTCTTGAGAGTCCCTTGGACTGCAAGGAAATCCAACTAGTCCATCCTAAAGGAAATCAGTCCTGAATATTCATCGGAAGGACTGATGCTGACTCCAATGTCTTGGCCACCTGTTGCAAAGAAATGACTCATTGGAAAATACCCTGATTCTGGAAAAGATTGAAGGCAGGAGGAGAAGAGGATGACAGAGGATGAGATGGTTGGATGACATCACTGACTCACCGGACATGTTCAGTTCAGTGCAGTTGCTCAGTCGCGTCTGACTCTTTGCGACCCCATGAACTGCAGCACGCCAGGCCTCCCTGTCCATCACCAACTCCTGGATGGATGGAGAGGCCTGGCGTGTTGTGATTCATGGGGTTGCTAACAGTTGGACACAACTGAGAAACTGAAATGAACTGAACCGAACCAAATTTTTCAATGAAACCACTGATCTAAGAATGAAAAGGAATGTGTTATAGCCATAAAATATTTTTCTTTGTTTGTTTCTGTACATTGGTAGAAGAAAAACATGTGAAATACATCCAACTGAGCCAAATTGATAGATAATTTGCTCTTATAGAACTTTAATTATATTCTCCAAAGTTGCTTCTGTTACAAGATGAACCAACCTATTATAGTATAATCTCAATCCCATTTAAAACCCACTTGTAGCTCCCTAGAACTACCAGGCAATGGTAGAATGCAATCCACATGTCAGCTGTGTAGAGGTCCTTGACCTTAATCTTACTTGAGCCATTTCAATCAATTTCTTTTTTGTAGACAAAGAAATCGTTTCTTACCACATTAGTCAGCAGGTACAAAGGGAATCCTTAAGCTCATTAACACAGACCTCAGTTCATTCACACCCATTCATTTCAAGGTATTAATAACTTCTAGCTAGCGATATAATTAAGGCAATCACCTTAGTCTTCCTGTCCCCTTGTGAGCAAGCAGCTGGGGTTTTTTGTTGGGCATAATGAGTCACTTTAATTTTTCATCTAAGTTTCTACAGGGAATTTGAAAACTAAGTTCCTCATACAGGGATTTTCCTTATGTTCACCTAAGTTTCATATGCCTTGACCACATAGTAAGGCTACTAACTGCAGTCACACAGTAAGTATCCAAACAACTGCCTGTGCTGTGCTTAGTTGCTCAGTCATGTTCAACTCTCTGCCACACTATGGACTGTAGTCCACCAGGCTCCTCTGTCTATGGGGTTCTCTAGGCAAGAATACTGGAGCAGGTTGCTATGACCTTCTCCAGGGGCTCTTCCTGATCCAGGGATTGAACCTGCATCACCTGGGTCTCCTCCACTGTGGGTGGATTCTTCATGCATTGAACTACCTGGTAAGCCCCGTGGTGGTCTAACTTGCTCTTAATGGTTACCAAATCTAATCTCATCTTATTAGACTGACAATATGTAAGCAAATTCAAATATTTTTGTGTCAAAAATATTAAATGCATCCTGGATTTCATTCCATGAGAATGCCACTGTGTTTGGCTGGACTCAGCAATTGACTGAAAAGAAATCATTAACAAGGCCTAAAATGGCACAACAATCTCCTTTAGCTTTTACCACATCAGACATTGCTAAACCTATTAGACAAAGCAGTTTTTTAATTCTCCATAGTCTACTATTAACCTTCAGGAACCATCTGCCTTATGCTCTGAAGCTAGACAGGACTCTTAAGGGAGTTAGTAGAAATCAAAACTGCCTCCTCAATTATTTTCTTTATCAGAGATGTTATCTCTTGCTTCCTGCAATTCTCTGTTACTTAATATTTACTAGGAAGGCCAGCTAAGATAATTCCAGTGGTTCCTATGCAGCATGGCCAACGGTTGAATATATCATGCATTGAGGCACTCAGATTAGGGTGATAACCACCAAATAATCTCTCCAGTCACTGTGCAACTTCTTCCATCTGTGGCACCTTTATACCCTCCCAGTTTTATCTTTAGGACCTTTAGTGCACCTTCTCTGTCTCCTAGGACTATCAGAGGATTTGTTGTGCCTGCCATCTTTCTTAGGGGTCCACCAGTAAAATGAGAATATGGATTATAGCTCCACTGCTTAATCATTTCCTTCCTAAACTGAAATCATGAGCTGCTCTCCCCCTCCCCCCACCACAGGCTGCTACTGTATAAGATAAAACATAGCCATCAATTATGATATTAACCAGGTTAGGTTAGCTTTCCTAATACTGGGCCTAAGAAAGGGATTCTTATGCTCAAGTTTTATTGAGGGAGTGCTCTTCAGGATGAATCTCTAAGAGGAGTGTGAAGCAGAAGAGGGAAGTGGAAAGAGGTGAACAGGACCTCAGGTGGTTAGATCTCTGGGGGTGGGGGCGCACAGGAACATAAATGCACCACAGAGCTGTTCCCTGTTGACATAAGGGTGATTCTATCATACCCAGTGCTGACTAGTCAGTCCGTCACTGATGTAGGCGGTGGTGGAGAGAAGTCGGTAGTCTCCCCATCAGGTGACAGGGGTTCATCTGAGGGCAGCTGTCCAAGGAAGTGGGTGTGTAGGCAGCTGTGAGCCATTAGCAGGCCATGCTTAAAACAGCCTGGGATGAAACTGCTGGTAGAGGCAATTTGGGAGGGGTGGCAACACAATCTCTATTCTGATAATTTTTCAAACACATAATTTGTTGAGAATCCTAAAAATGTATTAAAAACAAAACTGAAAATAGTCTATAAATGTCGTTGAGGTGATTGGTATATAACATGAGGAAAATCGATGGTATACTTTGTAAAATGAGGTAGACTACAGTCTGAGTCTTTTCAGATGAGTGAGTCACACAGATTTAGTAAGGGTAAGTATGAGTGCTCACCAGTTAGAGCAGAAGTTTTAAATTCTAGTGGCAAAAAAGTCACAGGAAACATATTGTTTGAAAATTTTTAGCAGCATTTCCTTTTGAATAATCATTACCTGTGCCTAAACTGAGTTAAATCTATAGGCACACATATAAAGGCACAGGCATTAGGCACAGGAATAAAATCTGGGGCCATTTGTTTATCCGTGCTTTTATTTCTGATATTCTGGGAGGTGGGTCATAGAGGATCCCGCTTTGGTTTATGTCGGAGAGTGTTTGCCTATGTTATCCTCTAGGAGTTTTATAGTTTCTGGTCTTATGCTTAGATCTTTGATCCATTTTGAGTTTATTTTTGTGTATGGTGTTAGAAAGTGTTCTAGTTTCATTCTTTTACAAGTGGCTGTCCAGTTTTCCCAGCACCACTTGTTAAAGAGATTGTCTTTTCTCCATTGTATATTCTTGCCTCCTTTGTCCGAGATAAGGTGTCCATAGATGTGTGGATTTATCTCTGGGCTTTCTATTTTGTTCCATTGATCTATATTTCTGTCTTTGTGCCAGTACCATACTGTCTTAATGACTGTGGATTTGTAGTATAGCCTAAAGTCAGGTAGGTTGATTCCTCCAGTTCCATTCTTCTTTCTCAAGATTGCTTTGGCTATACGAGGCTTTTTGTATTTCCATACAAATTGTGAAATTATTTGTTTTAATTCTCTGAAAAAGACCTCTGGTAGCTTGATAGGAATTGCATTTAATCTACAGATTGCTTTGGGTAGTATACTCATTTTCACTATACTGATTCTTCCAATCCATGAACTCGGCACATTTCTCCATCTATTTGTGTCCTCTTTGATTTCTTTCATCAGTGTTTTATAGCTTCTGCACAACAAAGGAAACTATAAACAAGGTGAAAAGACAGCCTTCAGAATGGGAGAAAATAATAGCCAATGAAGCAACAGACAAACAATTAATCTCAAAAATATACAAGCAACTCCTGCAGCTCCATTCGAGAAAAATAAACGACCCAATCAAAAAGTGGGCCAAAGAACTCAACAGACATTTCTCCAAAGAAGACATAAAAATGGCTAACAAACACATGAAAAGATGCTCAACATCACTCATTATCAGAGAGGTACCACTTTACACCAGTCAGAATGGCTGCCATCCAAAAGTCTACAAGCAATAAATGCTGGAGAGGATGTGGAGAAAAGGGAACCCTCTTACACTGTTGGTGGGAATGCAAACTAGTATAGCCACTATGGAGAACAGTGTGGAGATTTCTTAAAAAACTGCAAATAGACCTGCCATATGACCCAGCAATCCCACTGCTGGGCATACACACCGAGGAAACCAGAACTGAAAGAGCCACGTGTACCCCAATGTTCATCGCCACATTGTTTACAATAGCTAGGACATGGAAGCAACCTAGATGCCCATCAACTGACAAATGGATAAGAAAGCTGTGGTACATATACACAATGGAATATTACTCAGCATTAAAAAAAATTCATTTGAAGCAGTTCTACTCAGGTGGACGGAACTGGAGCCCATTATCCAGAGTGAAGTAAGCCAGAAGGAAAAACAACAATACAGTATACTAACCCATATATATGGAATTTAGAAAGATGGCAGTGAGAACCCTGCATGCGAGACAGCAAAAAGAATGCAGATGTATAGAACAGATTCGTGGACTCTGTGGATGAGGGCAAGGGTGGGATGATATGGGAGAATGGCATTGAAACATGTTAATTATCATATGTGAAGTCAATCGCCATCCCAGGACTGATGCTCAGGGTTGGTGCACCGAGATTTCCCAGGGGGAGGGAGGAGGGAGGGAGGAGGGAGGGGAGTTCTGGAGGGGGAGCATATGTAAACCCATGGCGGTTTCATGTCATTGTATGGCAAAACCAATTAAAAAAAAATCTGGGTCCAGCATTTTATTGATCTCCAGTATACACATTTATTATATATTATAAATACTTCCATCACTATACCTCTAAGGCTCTGTACTAATTTGTCTGCATATCGCTCCTCTCTCTAGGTCTCTAATCTCCTTAAAGGTAGATGCTATGTCTTACACATCTTCCTACTTTATTCCCAGTTGCCAGGTGAAAGTCAGTATACTTTTGTCACATAAATGAAGAGATAAATGGAATACTGAGGAAATGTTCTAAGGATCCTTAGTTCCACTGGCAAAGAGTCATTGTTACTATGGGGATGTGTGTAGGACCCCAGGGTACAATAGGTTTCTCAGGGAGTCATTGCTTCTCTTTTAGTAACTATGCATCGTAATTCATGGAGGCAGTTTCAGCTTTTGTGGTTTATCCTACTTTCACTTCCTCAAGATTATTAGGGCAGGACTTCCCTGGAGGTACAGTGGCTAAGAATCTCAATGCAAGGGGACCAAGTTTGCTCAGGGAACTAAGTCAGAGAACTTAGCAGGTCAGGAAACTAAGATTCCACGTGCCACACTAAGAGTCCAAATGTCGCAATGAAAATTGAAGATCTCGAGTTTTGCGACTAAAACCCAGTGCAGCCAAATAAATAATTTAAAAAAAATTATTAGGGCAAAGTTGAGTTCTTAGGATGGTTTGATTCTCAGATGCAAAAGGAAAAGGGTAAAGCTGGAAATAAGAAGTCAATGAGACTCAGTCCAGGCAAAAATAAATACTTTGGAAATATAAACAGTAATTTATTTCTTCTTTAAATAAAAAAGAATGAAAAATTACAATTTATATAATTATGACAAAAAAGCTTTTAGAATTATTGATACTGCATTATAGTTGAGTAGACCTAAAAAATCAAGGATTTTAATTGTTGAGCAACAGAAATTAAGTAACAATACTGAGTGTTCTTTTTAACAATAAACTATTAATAAGTTTTTCCTCCAGGGAAGCAGAAGCTATATTAAAATGCAGAAGTAATTTATTCTTGGAAATTTGCCTGTATTACTCAGTGTTCACCAGAGAAACAGACCAATAGAAGATATACACGTATCTATGTGTGCATGCTCAGTCACTCAGTAGTGTCTGACACTTTGCAATCCTATGGACTGTAGCCCACTAGGCTCCTCTGGCTTTGGGATTTTCCAGGCAAGAATACTGGAGTGCATTGTCATTTCCTCCTCCAAGGGATTTTCCTGACCCAGGGATCAAACTTGAATCTCCTGCATTGGCAGGTGTGTTCTTTAACACTGAGCCACCTGGGAAGTCATATATATATCTATATATATTTATAAATATATATTTATAAATCCATATATCTGTATGTCCATAACTGTATATAAACACACACACACATATATATATATGGAGAGAGAGGGAGATGGAATAGGCTGACATGATTGTGGAGGCTGACAAGTCCAAAATCTACAGGGTAAATTGGCAGGCTGCAGACCCAGAACTGACATTTCAATTCTGTTCAAAGGCCATCAGGTATTGGAATCCTTCTTCTAGGGAGGTCAGTCTTTTTGATTAATGCCTTCAGCTGACTGGATGAGACCCATCCTCAAATTGTCAGGGCATTCTGCTTAATGCAAAATCTACTGACTTAAACATTAATTTCATCTAGGAAAGACCTTCACAGAAACTTCTAAAATAATGTTTGACAAAATGTCTGAATATCATGGCCTAGACAAATTGATAAATGAAATTAATTATCATACTGTTCTAATCCTTTATAAATCTGTCAAGTATTCTGCTTCTTTTTTTTCTCTCATATTTCGTAGTGTAATTTCTCTTATTCTGAACCCTGTGCATTTATCCATCAAGTCACCATTTAATTTTTAGTTTCTTGAGTGCATTTCACATGTCAATCAAATCCTCTCCTGAATAACTGAAAAGTAAAAATTTCTGCCCTTTGCCCTCTCAATAGCTGACACATAGCTCTTTGAGGTATTATGTTTCAAGAATTCTGAGGTTAAAGTCATAGTGATAAAGATTAACAATGAATGAGTGGTCATCAACTCATCTGACACTGCAAATAAATGATTCACAAGATAAAGCTCATATCACAGGTCACCACACACCACTAATAAAGAGAAGTGATCAGAAGAGTCTTTGGTATATAATTTCAATTTTTTCACTATCCTAAGAGTGTAATTTGAGTGGATTGTGTTGTTTTGGTGGTTTGGAGGTTTTAAAAAGATACAATATAAAGAAAATAAATTACTTAGGAAATAAATGTTTCTCTTTCACCAAATAATTCACTCCAACCAGACAAATGATGAACTGTGAAGATGCTCAAGGCTCTCTTGATTCACAACTTTGTGTGGTAGGATGCCTATCCAACTGTGTGACTTGGTCAGATTTTGAGTAGCGAGAGTATAGATGACACTTCACAAACACAACCATTTATTCCTTAAACATTCTACTATGTGTCAAACAATGAGCCAAGAAATGAAAGAGGAATGTGCATAACCCTCACTCATAAGAAACCTATAGCCTAATGTGACAGCAAGCATAGTAACATACAAGTTCTATAAAAGATAGATCATTAACAGAATGAGAAGACAAGCCATAGACCAGACTGGGAGAAAATATTTGCAAACGCCATATTTGATAAAGAAGTGTTGTCCAAATTATACGAAGAACTCTTAAAATTCAACAATAAGAAAAGAAACAACCCAATTAAGAAATGGGCCATAGACCTTAGCAGATACCTTACCTAGAAGATACTCAGATGACAACTAAACATATGAAAAGGTGATCAACGTCACATCATCAGATACAACCAAGCAAACTATTACAATAAGATGTCACCGCACATCTATTAGAATGAACAAAATCCAGAACACTGAAAACACTAAATGCTGGTGAGGATGTGGCGCAACAGGAACTCTCATTCATTGCTGATGGGCATGCACAATGACACAGCCACTTTGGAAGGCAGAAGAAAATTTTTTACAAAACTAAACATACTATGCGTGTGCTAAGTCACTTCAGTCGTGTCTGACTCTCTGTGACTTTATGGACTGTAGCCTACCAAGCTCCTCTGTCCATGGGATTCTCCAGGGAAGAAGACTGGGTTGCCATGCCCTCCCCAGGAGATCCTCCCAACCAGGGATCAAACCCACATCTCTTACATCTCCTATATTGGCATGCAGGTTCTTTACCACTAGCACCACCTGGGAAGCCTGAAACAAACTACAATGTAGCAATCACGTTCCTTAGTATTGGCTTAAATGAATTGAAAATTGATTTCTATGCAAAAACCTGTATACAGATGATTACAACAACCTTATTCAAAATTGCCAACGTTTGGGAGCAACCAAGATGTCCTACAGTAAGTGATTAAATAAACAAACTTTGGTACTTCCAGATAATGAAATGTTATTTAGTGCTAAAAGGAATTGAGCTATAAAGCCACACACACACACACAAAAAAAAACAAAACCTGGAAGAACATTAAATGCATACTAGTAAGGGAAAGAAGCCAGCCTGAAATGGCTACATGCTATATGGTTTCATCTAAGCAACAATTGGGAAAAGGCAAAACTATGGGAAACACCAGTGGTTGCCAGGAGTTTGGGGGGAGGGAGGGATGAAGCAGTAGAGCACAAGATATTTTGGGGGCAGTGAAACTATTCTGTGCATTGTTATAATAAAGGATATATGTCACTATCTATCTATCTATATATCTAACTATCTATCTATATAGATATAGATATATAAACTCAGCAGTGGTCATAGGACTGGAAAAGTTCAGTTTTCATGCCAATCCCAAAGCAAGGCAATGCCAAAGAATGCTCAAACTACCACACAATTGCACTCATCTCACATGCTAGCAAAGTAATGTTCAAAATTCTCCAAGCCAGGCTTCAATAGTACACGAACCGTGAACTTCCAGATGTTCAAGCTGGATTTAGAAAAGGCAGAGGAACCAGAGATCAAATTGCCAACATCCGCTAGATCATCGAAAAAACAAGAGAGTTCCAGAAAAACATCTACTTCTGCTTTATTGACTATGCCAAAGCCTTTGACTGTGTGCATCACAACAAACTGTGGAAATTCAGAAAGAGATGGGAATACCTGGTCACCTGACCTGCTTTTTGAGAAATCTGTATACAAGTCAGGAAGCAACAGTTAGAACAGACATGGAACAACAGACGGTTCCAAATCAGGAAAGGAGTACATCAAGGCTGCATATTGACACCCTGCTTATTTAACTTATATGCAGAGTACATCATGAGAAACGATGGACTGGATGAAGCACAAACTGGAATCAAGTTTGCTGGGAGAAATATCAATAACCTTAGATATGCAGATGACACCACCCTTATGGCAGAAAGCAAAGAATTAAAGCACCTCTTCATGAAAGTGAAAGAGGAGAGTGAAATGATGACTGCAGCCATGAAATTAAAAGACACTTGCTCCTTGGAAGAAAAGTTGTGACCAACCTAGACAGCATATTAAAAAGCAGAGATATTACTTTGCCAACAAAGGTCCATCTAGTGAAAGCTATGGTTTTTCCATTAGTCATAATTGGATGTGAGAGTTGGACTATAAAGAAAGCTGAGTGTCAAAGAACTGATGCTTTTGAACTGTGGTGTTGGAGGAGACTCTTGAGAGTCCCTTGGACTGCAAGGAGATCTAACCAGTCCATCCTAAAGGAAATCAGTCCTGAATATTCACTGGAAGGACTGATGTTGAAGCTGAAACTCCAATACTTTGGCCACCTGATGTGAAGAACTGACTCATTTGAAAAGACCCTGATGCTGGGAAAGATTAAAGGCAGGAAGAGAAGTGGATAACAGAGGATGAGATGGTGGTATGGCATCACTGACTCAATGGACATGAGTTTGGGTAAACTCCAGGAGTTGGTGATGGACAGGGAGGCCTGGCATGCTGCAGTCCATGGGGTCACAAAGAGTCAGACATGACTGAGCAACTGAACTGACTGATATGTCGCTATACATTAGTTAGACACGAAGAGTTACAGTACCAAGAAACCCTAGTGTAAACTATGGAATTTGGTTGATGTATCAGGGTTGGTTCATTGATTATAATGGATGCACTGCTCTGGACCAGGATGTTGATGATGTGAGAGGCTGTGCCTGTTTGAGGGCAGGGGATATATGGGAACTTTCTGTACTCTCCACTCAACTTCCCTGATCCTAAAACTGCTCTTTAAAGAAGTATGTGTGTGTGTGTGTGTGTGTGTGTGTGTGTGTGTAAGTGTAATCAGGCCAGATAATCCATTCTGGGGCCTAGAAAGTTTCAATTAGTGGGCAAAGCTGTTGAATTAACCACATAAAACTGATTAGCCTCTCCACTGGGAAACCTACATTAAAATTACCTGGGGTGTCCTTTAATGGTGAAGATTGTGGAGTCATATCCTAGATTTCCTGAATCAGAATTTCTTAGTGCTGGGAGCTGCTAATCTGCAGTTTTGAAAGTTCTTCAAGTTGTTTTATACTCCATAAAGTTGGAGAATCATTCTTCTCTTTCATTTCCACACTTTTTTGGTACATAAAGCAAAAACAAATTGATTCAAAATGTTTGTAATAACTTTATCTTCTTATTGGGAGTAATCAGCAAGCTTAAAATTCATTAAATTATTACATTTTTCATATTTTATTAATGAAATAAACCATGTAGTTAATACTGAAATAGATTTATTGGGGACATATATAACTCTGACACATTTTATTAAGAAAGAATAAAAAATGTAAATGATTTGTGGTTTGGGCAGCATGGTACAAATATAAGTATAAATCATTTCAAGTTGCAATCATTATAAATGCTATCTTTACCATAAGATATGCTAAGAATGCCTCAATAATAGAAATATTTTGTTGTTTAAATTCAAGAAGACCAGTAAGAAACGGTTCAGCTTTGTGTGTTCATCTGATAAGGACAGCTAAATATATTCTCCCCATACTTCCTGTTTCTATTTCTAAGAGCATAGCAGCTACTCTAGTATATCTTTTGCAGAGTTAGCTGCCCATAAGTGTGTCTTGGCTGGAAGAGCCTACCCAGAACTGGTTCACAATGCCAGGGGAGGGGCTGCCACGCTGGCGAGATGACGGTGACTCTGACACCGCCCCCACGACCCCGGCTGATGCAGGGAAGTCTGAGTGCCGGGGTTACGCAAGAAAAACTCCGCCGCCACATCTCACTTGGGTCTTTCCGGAACACAAACTTTCATGGAATGTCATACTCCCATCCCCACATCTTGCGGGATCCTTCCCCAAAGCCACCAGGCCTTCACCAAGGCCACAGAGGTGGATCCATATCCAAGGTCATTTCCGGAACTGACTGAGCCCCTCTGGAACCATTGCCAAAGCTCTGCTGAGCATCACCAGCAAGCTTCGGGACCCATATTAGGCAAAAGTGCTCACTCTGATACTCGCCTCATAGCACCCTAACCAATCACCCAACCTTCTGCAGGAATTTTCTTTATCTTGAGGCTATAAAAGCATCAGCTCTCGCTAGCCTGTCAGGAGGTCGGCCCTCTGTGCTTGCAGCAACCACTTTTCCTCTGCTCTTTGTTCTTAATAAAATCACTCCTTTCTGTGATACTCCATGTCTGGAAATTCTTTTCCAGCCAACATATTAAGTGCTGCTGCTGCTAAGTCGCTTCAGTCGTGTCTGACTCTGTGCGACCCCATAGACGGCAGCCCACCAGGCTCCGCCATCCTTGGGATTCTCCAGGCAAGAACACTGGAGTGGGTTGCCATTTCCTTCTAACAATGCATGAAAGAGAAAAATGAAAGTGAAGTCGCTCAGTCGTGTCCGACTCTCCGTGACACCATGGACTGCAGCCTACCAGGCTCCTCCGTCCATGGGATTTTCCAGGCAAGAGTACTGGAGTGGGTTGCCATTGCCTCCTCTGACATATTAACTGCCATGATATAATACATTATTTTCATATATTTTCTTTAATGAACCATTTACTCTAATAGTTTGAGTTTCCTTAGTAAGCTGAAATGGAATGTCAGTTTTTTCAGGTTTTTTTTTTTAACCATTTCTGTAAGTCATATATCCTCCCTTCTATACAATAACACAAACATACTTTCTCGCATCCCACGTTCATTTATACAGTAGTTTATGTATTTGCTCAAATAGACCCTAACCTTTGCTACCCATACCTTTGTATGAGGTCTATTGCATTATTCTCACAAGCATCTGAGAATCCTAAGAGCCTCAAGCTGTTGAATGTTACAAGCTATTTTTGAAATAATTAGACCATGTACACTGGAAATTCAGACATTCATCTCTTCTTGCTTTACTCCCAAGTGGCTACAACCTCATTATTTTAAAAATATATGGCTATCAAATTGCACTACTTTACCACATATGATCTGCCCCTAATCTTTGGTAAGAAGAACAGCAAGATACAGTAAGTCAAAGTATGTTCAACCATACTGGCCAATTAAATATTCTGGACTTTTCTCCATTCCATCAACTGTGCTTTTAATTTGTATCAGGTAAACAATGAAGCAGTTTAAGCCATTAATCTGCACTTGTTTGACTATACTTGTTGACAATGATTTTTCCATTTATTCAGACACCCACTAGTATATTATTGAGTGTGCATGTGCACTCAGTCATGTCCAACTCTTTGCAACCCTTTGGACTGTAGTCCACCAGACTGCTCTGTTCATGGAATTTTCCAGGCAAGAATACCAGAATGGGTTGCCATTTTCTACTCCAGGGGATCTTCTTGACCCAGTGATTGAACCCAGGTCTCCTGCATTGCAAGTGGGTTCTTTAACAACTGAGTCACCAGCGAATCCCATAGGTTGGTGCAAAAGAAATGGCAGTTTTGCACTGTTGAACTTTGCCCTTTGATACTGAAATACATTCTTAAATAAATATGGTTATGTTATACATCATTTTAATGTGCATTTCTTGCTTTATGTTTTTCTGCTAATGACTTACTACTTGATATTTATTCTATATTTATTTTAGACTATAGAAATGATGTTAGACAAAAAGCAAATTTATGAGATCTTTTTATTCAAGTTCAAAATGGGATGAAAAGCAGCAGAGACAACTTGCAACATCAACAATGTATTTGGCCCAGGAATTGGTAGTAAATGTACAGTACAGTGGTGATTCAAGAAGTTTTGCGAAGAAGATAAGAGCCTCAAAGATCAGGGGTAGAGTGGCTGGCCATCGAAAGTTGACAACAACCAATTGAGAGCAACCATTGACGCTGATACTCACAGCTACAGGAGAAATAGCCAAAGAACTCAACGGCGACCATTCTATGGTCATTTGGCATTTGAAACAAATCGGAAAGGTGACACTGCTCTATAAGTCAGTGCCTCGTAGGCGGACTGCAAAAAAAAAAATCATCATTTTGAAGTGTCATTGTCTCTTACTCTTTGCAACAATAACGAAACATTAGTGATTGAGAAATGTCTCAATCAGATTGTGATGTGAGACAAAAACTGGATTTTATATGACAGCCAGCAATGACCTGCTCAGTGGTTGGACCAAGAAGAAGCTCTAAAGCACTTCCCAAAGCTAAACTTGTATCAAAAAGAAGGTCGTGGTCACTGTTTGGTGGTCTGCTGCCGGTCTGATCCACTACAGATTTCTGAGTCCTGGCAAAACCATTACATCTGAGAAGTACGTTCAGCAAATTAATGAAATGCACAGAAAACTGCAACTCCTGTAGCCAGGACTGGTCAACAGAAAGGACCCAATTCTTCTCAATGACAACCCCTAAGCACATGTCGCACAACCAACATTTCAAAAGTTGAATGCTTTGGGCTATGAAATTTCACTTTATCTGCCATATTCACCTGACCTCTCACCAATCAACTACCACTTCTTCAAGCATCTGGACAATATTTTGCAGGGAAAATGCTTCCACAACCAGCAGTAGGCAGAAAGTCCTTTCCAAGAGTTTGCCAAATCATGAAGTATGAATTTTGTGTTACAGGAATAATCAAACTTATTTCTTACTGGCAAAGACATGTTGATTGTAATGGCTCATATTCTGTAATAAAGATGTCTTTGAACCTAGTTATAATGATTAAAAATTCACAGTTCAAAACTGCAATTACTTTTGTACCAATGTAAAACTCAGTAGCATTATGTCACATTCATATATATTAGACTATGTTACCCACACACAGTCAGTTTATAAATGCATCATACATTAATTGCTATATTTACTACCTCTATTTGCTTAGTAATCTAATAGGATAGATATAAGCATTTGTTTGTCAGGCATGGGAAACATCTGCCCTGTATCCAGCTGGTATATTCCACATCTTTATTGCATCATTTATTCTTTCCATTCTTTTCCATAATCAAGTGTAAAATTATTTCTCCTTTACATTTAAGAAACTCCAATATTAGACTGATAAAGAAAAATGTCTTATTATGGAAGACTGGAAATAGACACACAATCATCACTGTATTTATGTTTAGTTAGCTGAATTGGGGCTTCTTTTTCAAGAGTATATAGTAAATTGATCTAGAGACTCTAAACCTTTCTGTCCTACATCCTCTGTAGCCCCAAAGAAAATATTGAGTTTGTGTATCAAGTTAAATGTAGCTGGGTCTAAAAATGCTACTGCTCTGCTATGCATAACATCATTTGGTTTTGGAAAGATTTTACTACCCAAGGCTATAATATAAAAAGCTCCCAAAGAAGTTTCTGGGCGAAGTTTTAGTCATTTGTCCTGTGGATGCTTAAGACTCAAGCACCAGTGTGAACCTCCTGAAAGTGAAACTTCTCAAGCCAAAGACCATTGTTTGACTTTCTGTTGGTCTTCAGTAGTGGTGCTGACTAACGGATCAGTTGCTGATCACTGGTGGGACATCAGGACCAGATTTAACTCCTCACACATATGGTTGCATATTCCGTAGGTGCTTCTTGCACATTTCTTGCCTGTCTTGGGCTCATTCCAACGACCGAATGGTTCAGGGAAGCGTATACAATGCCCTGTTTGTTTTCTTCCAGATTTGGGTTAAAATAAACCCCAGACTCTCTCCAGGCACTGAACCAGGGGTAGTTATCATAAATTCCAGTTTCTGAATGCAGTGGTTGGGAACTTTCCATGATGTTGACTTCAGTTTGCTCACTCCTAAAGAACTGGGGAACATCAACCTAAAAGAGGGGGGGGAAGATTTCTTTAATTACAACTTAAGGATGTGATAGTGCATATCCACTAGGAAACTATGAGTGTAGACTAAATTGAGTGGTTATACATGGAGAGAAATTATCTATTCTTCATTGCAGTTGCTGACATCTACTCCTTAGAGCAGATTCTTACTTATTAAAAAGTGAAAGGATTAAAGACCACTATGTTCTTCTGAAAGAGTTATTTTGTGCTTTAAAAATATATATATTTATTTTTAATTGGAGGATAATTGCTTTATAATATTGTGAAAGTTTCTGCCATACATCAACATGAGTCAGCCATAGGTATACATATGTCCCAACCCTCTTGAAACTCCCTCCCATCTCCCACCCCATCCCAACCTTCTAGGTTGTCACAGAGCACTGGATTTCAGCTCCCTTTTATTTATGGACATTTTTTAGTTCACAGAACCCTTTTTGACTCCCTTTTGAAATGGAAACCATACACCAGATTAATGAGAAAAGCATAAAATATCCCTTCAGAACATCAGGAGATTTATAATATAATGTATAGCATTAACACAGTTTAGGATAAAGCAGAACAATTACTCTCTAAGGGACAAAAAGAATAAATACTATGAAGAATAAATATTATCCAAGATATATTATTATGACTTGAAACCTGGGACTGGAAGTTGCTGTCAGTTTGATGTGGGTAGACAAAGTTTAAAAAAAGTTCTAAAATTATTCCAGTTGTTATTTCCACCAAAAGGATATTTTTACACTTCCAAATTGAGTCAAATATCTTAAAATTTTCAAGAAAGAGGTGAAATTATGTAAACTAAAAGTACTGAAATCTGATTTTTTTTAAACTTTTTTCAGTTATTTGTTAGCTATTTCTACCTATACAAGGGACCTGACTGGTAAAAAATGAAGATACCATGTTAATGCTAAGAGTTGTTATTTCAATTTTCTAAATCTCCATTTTACCAGTCAATTTATGTTCTTGAGATTTGGCCTAATTTCTTTGAGGTATCAGATCCATAACTTGATATGCCTAACCTGATAACCTATATACCTTACCTGCTCTTTTGTCATCCACACTGTGATGTACACAGAGTTCTATACTGGTGGCTCAGTAGTAAAGAAACTGCCTGCAATGCAGGGGAGCCTGGTTTGATCCCTGGAGAAGGGAATGACAACCCACTCCAGTGTTCTTGCCTGGAGAATTCCATGGACAGAAGAGTTTGGCTGGCTATAGTCCACAAGATCTCAAAGAGTCAGGTTCAACTGAGTAACTAACACACACACACACACACACACACACACACACACACACACCCCATGCAAACATGTCTAACTCTGTTCTGACAAATGCAGTGTTAACTGCTGAGTAACTGCCTCCCTCTGATGGCCTAGCTGCCTAGGAAATAACACCGAGGCTGAATGATTGAAAGAAGCAAGATTCATTTAAGCATCTTTGTCTCTTGACTCAGATGAAAAGTGTCTCGAAGAAGCCCTGTTAAAGTCTCTGGAGGAGCTCTGGGGAAGAAGACTGTCATGTGACCTAATAACTGAAAGGTTGTTGCTGAACCACGAAAGACGCCAGGATTCTTGGCCTCCGGAGGAGAAGAATTCAATCTGGGGCCAGAGACGAGGCTTGATTGCTCAGAGCTTTTGTGTAATAAAGTTTTATTAAAGTATAAAAGAGATAGAGAAAGCTTCTAACATAGACATCAGAAGGGAGCAGAAAGAATACCTGCCTGCTAGTCTTTAGTTGGATGTTATATAGTTACTAGCAGTCTATTAATGAAATAAAGGAATGTCTCAAAACTTAGAGAATGGCACCAGGCTCCTCACCCACAAGATGTATTTTGAGATAATCTTGGCACCAAGGGAGTCATCTTGGGCCATAAAGCAATTGACTTGAATCTTGAAGAAAAGCAGATTACCATACAAATAGTTTCATTTACATGGATTAGGAGAACAATGTATGAGGATAACATATTGGTTTGTCAAGTCAGTTCTGAGCCTTTAGGCAAATCGACTTGAAGACAGAGTCTGGGGTAAATGCATGGTATATTAACATAGCTTAAAACAAACATTTCCAAAAAAAATGCATTGTTTAGCTTAAAATTTGAGGAAAGTTAAGTTCAGGTGGAACCACGTGTCATTATGGCAACACAGTATTTTAAGAGAAATCTCTTTTAAAATTTGTATAGAGAAGGGGAAAAAATATATCACTGGTTTGTTTCCTTCTGCAGCTTAAGAGAGAGAGAAAAAAATGTCTGACACTTGCAGCCTATTTCCTCCATTTAGAGACCCCTGGCCTTCCTGTCTGTTACCCGGCTCATAACTAGCCATAAATCTTTAACAGATCAACAAGGTCTCTTTTGTACTTTTCAATCTATGTAGTTTGTCAACTCAATTACCTGCCTCCCACCCCAAAAGGTGGCTGGATTCCATGGAAAATTTTGTTAGAGTAAATTAGATAAAAGAAAGCATGGTGGCTGAACCTATTCTGTGGCAACTGATCAAAGTGGGTGGGTGCCACAAGGCTGGTGCACCATGGTGTGGTGGGAAGAGATGGCAAAACTAAAGCAGCTGTCTTAGTCTATATTTGTATAGAGCTCCACAGTTTGTAAAGCACTTCAGAAAATATGCAATTCACTTATTTATACTATACAAGTACTTTCATACCCTCAAAGGACATCTTGGAATAGGATTAAAATTTTGACTTTTAAAAGTATGTTTTATATTATCCTTTCCCTACTTTGGGTTTCTATTTCATTGGTTTGCATACAAGTTCCCTCAACAAATTTTGAGTCTCAAAGATCTGATTATTTTCTAAAATGCTTGACAACTCAAATGGGGCAAAACTCTGAATTTCTATGAAATACATGAAGATCATAAAACAAAATTCCCCGATAATTGTACACATAGAAAAACCCCCTCTTGAATTCAACTGCAAATAATAAATACTTCATCCAATATACACAGAAAGAAATGTAACTATATTTTAGTCAACCTGGGCTCTACATGCCAGTAAATTATTTAGATTTTTGTTTTTACCTTGCCACAGCCTGATTGATCTTAGTTCCCTGACCAGGGATAAAACCCAAGGCCCCTGCAGTAGAAGTTTGGAGTCTTAACCACTGGACTGGTTAAGGAACCAGGGAAGCCCCTAGATCATTGTTTTAAATGCTGTCATAGCTTTTAGGGCTCATTGTAACAGAGTATAGTTTGTTGTTGTTCACTATAGAAAGGAAATCACATTTAAGAAAATTTCCCTATGTGAAGAAACAAAACCTTAGCACTCAACACAATGATACTAAAATTTTCATACAAGTTTCTTAATTTGAATTTATTTACTTTTACTTAATATTAAGCTACCTGGTGGGGAATGCTGAGTACCATTTAATATTATATGTAGAACTAGATTATATATGTCTCTGGCATTTCTGGAAATTTTAAGACATTGAATACCTCTTTATTACTACTCCTAATGGAAACACCCATGCCCACACAAGTTCTTTCTGTGGTACCTTGTTTATGACTATTTGTTTTTAATCAGAGCTACATAAAATTTTTCTCCAGAAATATGTTGCTTCATTTTGCATTCTGAGTTCCAGTCTTTACAGAACATTGAATCCAAAAGAAAGGTTTAAACTTGTATTTCAAGAACTTGTGGGAAAACTTTGTACTGCTTCCGAAGCACCCTTTGCTTTGTCTATGAGGACTCCTCTTTAATGAGCCCACACACATTATGGGCAACTTTTGCATAGTAACTAGACCTGTGATCATGCTTCTTTATCTGCTGGTATGACTCATTAAGAAATCATACTTGATTTTATAAAGTTATTTATGATTCATTCTTTTGTTTACTCCCAACTGCAAGCGATAGTGAAGGGCAGGGAAGCCTGGCATGCTGCAGTTCATGGGGCCACAGAGAGATGGATACGACTTAGTGACTGAACAACAACCTTTCTGGAAACACTTTAAGGCATTTTTGTGAGAATAAATCAATAGCCTGAAGTCACATACCAGGTTGAGAACAGAGTCAACGTTGTATAGTTCAGCCTCTGACTTTTCTGCTTAGATTCTACACTGCCTTCTATGCTTAATAAGACTCACTTATGAGATTTGCTAATTCCGAGGAAGATTTTCCCAGGTGGCTCAGTGGTAAAGAATTTGCCTGCCAATGCAGGAAACACAGGTTCAATCACTCAGTCTGGAATATCCATTGCAGAAGGAAATGACAACTCACTGCAGTATTCTTGCTTAGGAAATCCTATGGAGAAAGGAACCCGGTTGGGCTACAGTCCACGGGGTCACAAAGGAGTTGGACATGACTTAGCAACTAAACAATGACAATCTGGAAGAATTTTTGCTACAGACTAAAGTAAATGTAAAATAAACATATTTTAAAAGTAACTAAATATATATAGTATTTATAACAGTGCTGGGCACAAGGTGTTACATAGACTCAATTAAATTTTTAAAAATATATAAATATTAGCATGGTATAACATAAGTTGTGTTATATACCATCAAACATACCAGGTTA
This sequence comes from Antilocapra americana, assembly GCA_007570785.1. Classification (NCBI taxonomy): domain Eukaryota; kingdom Metazoa; phylum Chordata; class Mammalia; order Artiodactyla; family Antilocapridae; genus Antilocapra; species Antilocapra americana. The sequence goes on along the minus strand of ML664161.1, from coordinate 45,047,144 downwards.
GTATCCCTTCCTGTTGAATTAGAAAGCTTCTTTTGTCTCCCTGCAATTCAAAAAGAAAAATAAATACCAAAAGAGGTAAAGAACAGCACAAAATAAAATTCTTCCTCAATTCCTTGTAAGTTAGGGTCATTTAAGAATAGGGGTTCTATAATCAGATTGCTAGGTTGAAATTCAGTCCCAGAGCTGGGGACACCTCTCTACCCAAGCTCACCCATGTGTACACCATCCACAGCGTTATTAGTTTGGGCTTCTTTATTTGCTATGTCCATCATGACACACAAATCTCTGTTTGTGAGATGTGCTATGAGAATCCATTTTAATTCATTGGTTCTTCACTTCTCACTCCAGAGCAGCCTATGGCATAGCCAAGAGGAGGGCATAGGACCTAGCCCGGCACTTTAAAAACCTGGGAATCTTTTTGGTGAGGACATTCTGTATGTAATGCCACACTCACAGCTGTCCTGTCACCTGCATAGCTGGGATCTCCTCTGGCCTAGTTTGCTTTGGATGTAGTAAATCAAAAGATTTATCCTTGCTTTTTTTTTTTTTTTCTGAAGCTCCAGCTACCTCAAGAAGGGTGGTAGAAACTGGAGGGGGGACCACTGAAAGAGCCTTAGTGTTGCAGAAGTGGAGTTGGATTCACAGAGGAGTCTCTCAGCATCCTGAGAAGGCTCTATGCTCCAGAAGTCCTCACCACAAAACACCAAGAGCACTTTTGCTCAGACAAGGCTTTCTCTTGTGGCAGAAATAAGGATTGCTCTGTCCAGCTTAGTTTCTATAGCTACACTGTGGCTGCTGCTGTGGAAAAAGGAATTAGACAAGATGACTGAGGGGGAAAAGGAAAGAGAGACAGGACTGACCTGACCCCTCTCTCTTATGTGTTTAAGTGTTCGCTAATGACCTTAAGTGAATTCTTACAGAAATAGAACATCATTGTTTTCAAAATATCACCTCTCTGATCATAGTCAAAACCACATTTTTCCAATGCATTACTGTTGGGTTGGGATTCAGTTCAAGCATTTGTTTATGATGGCAACAGTAAGCACAGATATAAGAATTTCCTCTGGGGACATTAGGTCTTCATTTAGACAGGGGTGTGGATGACTGGCATGATGTGATATGACTGTGGAAAATAGGACCAGACAAACTAATTCAATACAGACATGTTGATCTGTGAAATTATTTCAACCTCCTTTTCAACACCCTGAATGTTAGAAGAGTTCCTCCTATGATGGACCCAAGTAGAATGAATAAGTCCCAGCAATATTACCTCCTCACCACAAGCCTTTGCTGTGGTGAGCATGTCTTTTCAAGACTAGAGATCTGAATTCATCCATTTGACTTTCTGGTGGAAAGATCAGTTGTTCTCCAGGAAATCATTGCCCATGGTTTATAGTAGAATATTGTGGAAAAAACCACCAGAAACTAACTAAAAATCTATCAGCCATTGTAAATGAACCCCAAATGTGTGGCACAGAGCAGCAGAGAAAAGATGGAACTCACCTCGGTGCCTTCTAAGGCAGCAGAATAAGTAGAAACAGGTAATAAGTAGAGGTAAAGCCCCCAAAGGAAGCAAACTATAAAGGATCCATTGTCGGTCCACCATCTCTTCCTTGGAGAGTGGTCTTGAGGCATTCTTTGTATCTGAAATGTTTGTTAATACTCAAGACAGTTAGAAAACATGAGACAAATGAAGTAACACCCTCTAAACTGTTAGAACTTGGATGGAGTTCTAGCTGATGCGCCTATTTCTCTTTTAAGAGGTTTCTCCCAAGAACCCCAGGACTTAGTCCTCTCCCCCACCTCTTGCTTTAATGCTGAGCGTATGTGAGTGGCTATAATTTTTCTTTCAATTCAGCTAGGGCTAACCTCCTGTAAAACACTATCCATAACAGCTCTCAGAAAGTATTTCACCATGCCCTTTCATTTACAATGTTTTATTTAATTTTCATAATGATCACTTAAGAAAATGATCACAGAAGAGAACAGCAAACAGAAGAGAAGTAAGGAGGTTTTGTTTTTTTTTTTAATCCAGTCACTTGTTCTGAGAAGAGTAACTCTCCTAAGACTTGCCAGACAGAAGTCCAACAGCTAGTAAGTGGCAGCTGCCGGGACTCAATCCAAAATGTTCTTGAAACAAAATTGAAATTCCTTTAACACAGTGCTTTGTTTTGTCTCATTAACCCTAATATTTCCAAATACTTTTATTATCTTCAAATATCTTTGGTCTCTCTAGATATGCTTCTATGGGCATACAACTAGTTCCCATTATTATTGATCAATGTTAATGTGCATTATAGAGAAGGAAATGGTAACCCACTCCAGTACTCTTGCCTGGAGAATCCCATGGACAGAGGAGCCTGGTGGGCTACAGTCCATGGGGTTGCAGAGAGTCAGACAGGACTGAGCGACTCCACACACACACACACACACACACATACACACACACGGAGGCAGTTGTATGGAGAAGGAAATGGCAGCCCACTCCAGTACTCTTGCCTGGAGAATCCCATGGACAGAGGAGCCTGCTGGGCTACAGTCCATGGGGTCGCAAAGAGTCAGACAGGACTGAGCAACCAACGCACACACACACAATGTTCATTGAGGCCGTTTTTCCATGATGGGTTGTAACTTACTAGTGGGTCATGCAACAACTCAACAGATAACAAATGAAGACAAAAAATGAAAGATAACAAAATAGAAAATATCAGAATTCATCATAAAGCTCAACTTTGTACTTGTGCTCAATTTTGTTTGTTCAGGAAAGCTTTCTAAATATATTAACCTAGTTATACATTCCTTCCTCATATCCTTGGTTTTGGGGTAAATGTGGTCAGGAGCTACTGGATCTGGGCATGAAGTAGTTTGGTAATTGAATGGTAACAACGACTGTATTGTTCATGTGGCAGCTGCTATTTAGTTTGGGCGGGCGAGCAGCCAACTTATACGAACAGTGACAAATTTAGCTGTCTGGGGGAGGGGAATGGATAGGAGCACAGGATTGTTTCCCACACAGATAACTTAGTACAAACAAATCCACTCAATGAAGATGCAACCTGTATTACTTTTCAACCACATAACAATCTATTTCCTTGATTTTATTTGGCAAATTTGATACTTACTTATAAGAGGATGTTCTGAACTATTTTGAGTCCGTTCTGAAACAGAAAAACAAGATAAAGAATTGAAATTGGTTGTGAAAACAATGAAGGTTCTACTCAAGTTTGTCCAAAAGTCAGAGCCAGTCTCTGAGAAGACACCTGTATTTACATACTAACAAAGAATTCAATAATTCAGCTGAAAGGCAGTTTGGAATATGTGTAGATCATCACTTCAAGTTCATGGACAAAAGTCCCTGGGTTTACTTTGAGTCTCAAAGAAAGACTCTAAAACACTGCTACACTTAAAATAGAAAGCCAAAATGTGTATACACATGGAACTCTGCTCAATGTTATGTGGCAGCCTGGATGGGAGGGGAGTTTGAGTGAAAATGGATACATGTATATGTATGGCTGAGTCCCTTTGCTGTTCACCTGAAACTATCACAATGTTGTTAATTGGCTATACCCCAATACAAAATAAAAAGTTTTTTTTAAAAAATAAAGACTGTATAAATACAACCCAACCTTCCTCTGTCTGCTTTGACTCCCTCTTTCCACCTCTTTTTTTAAATTTTTTTTAAATTTGTTGTTTTATTTATTTTCTTTACATTATCGTGTTGGTTTTGCCATTCATTGACATGAATCCCCCATGGGTATACATGTGTTCCCCTTCCAGAACCCCCCTCCCACCTCCCTCCCCATTCCATCCCTCTGAGTCATCCCGGTGCACCGCCCTGAGAACCCTGTATCAAGCAACAAACCTGGGCTGGCTTAAGTATAAGGAAACAATTCAGCCTATAGGACTCCTTTTAGCACTTGGAATAACAAGATATACATTCAGCAGGTGCTCCAAGTGAGTATAGAATGCCACGAGGAAAGAAGGTTTTTGATGATATGGTGGGAACTAATTATGAAAAAAAGATTGTGCTTCTCACCTTCTGCCCACTCCTACACCCACGCTGTCCTGCTAAAATCATCACCTTCTGCCTTTGTGAAGCTCCTAATCAGGGCCTGACTGACCGAAGGCAGATTGGAGAGAACAGAGTTGCAGGCCAGTGTATGCTTCAGTGACTGTTCTGTTGACTTTCCTTCCAAGAATTTGTAAACTGCTTTTCTTCCTTCTGGGAGATAATTGCTCTCCCAACAGCACCCAAATCCGGACTCTGTCACAACCCTGCTTCCACAAGGACCAATCGACCCAGTGATCGAACTTGGGTCTCCTGCATTGTAGGCAGACTCTACCGTCTAGGCCACCAGGCAACCCGCTGATTTTTAGCTTTAACATAAAAAGCAAAGCAGAGTCAGGCACAAAAACAGGAAAAGTTCCAATACTCCGAAAGGAAGATATTTCAAGGGGAAAAATGAAAGATTTTGTATCAGAGCTCCAGAATTTATTTACCAAAAGCATGGTCCTGAAATATAATTTCAGGGTATATTTTTCTCCTTACATCATGCTCAGTTCATTGAGTACTCCATGATACAGAAAGAAAATAATTTTTCGTTGACACTCTTCTTTTATGTTTGTTTTAATCACTTCACAAAAGGAAAATCCAATTTCTAAATGAGTCATTTGACTATTGTAAAGGAAACAAGGATGATCCAAAGAAATATGACATAGTTCCTGCTTGCCAGTGTATCATAACCCTTCATGGGACAAAAGATGTTTCCCTACATACCTGTGGTACAAGGAAATCTATGATAAATGAGAGGCAAAGACCTTAAATGACACAAAAATTACTAGGAAAGAGAAGTCACTTTCTCTAGGGTAAACATAGACAGCTTCATGACGAATTAGAAAATGAGTTGGGCTTGACAGGAGAGGTAGAATTTTGATAGGTGGAGGCAGATTGGTGTGAGCCCAATAGTGTAAGCACTGAGAATGCTCTGCAGGGGACTCAGCTAAAGAGTGGCTTTATGAAAGAAGCCTATTAGGCAAATTAAGTATGTCAGGAAGATTTTTGGCTGAAATGAACCAAAAGTGGGGATAATTAAAAGACAAGTAGTTCATACTATTAATTGGAATATTTAGGAGGAAGATAGTGAAGGTCTGAGCTGATCATGAAGCTCCACAAGGAAACCAATTACAGAGTGGAAGGCTGTTGAGACACAAGAGTAGAAAGCCAAAGCAAGATCTTGGAGAATTTCTAATGGGCTTTACCAACTGAATTATGTGGGAAACCCAATGATATTAGCTGTAGAATTTTCATAAACCATCTATCTTTTACTCTCTTCTGCTTTCTCTATTTGTTTTCCATGTTTCATTCAACATACTTTGGCTTAACATGACCTGTCCTTCCTCGGTTGTTGAGCCTATTGAGGGCCTCTGAGGAGAGATTGGGAGGCAGCTAAACCTATGACTATTCTCAAAACTCATCAAGGAGTCATATTATTTGTGTGCTGATTGCCCTTTGTGCAAGCTGTAAACTATTAACAAGGGTATAATTGTCTGAGCAACACAAACATAAGTTCAAGGATTTATTACAAAAAGTCAAGGACTGATACATGTAAGAAAAAAATTTAAAGGGCAAAAAGTAAAAAGCTGTCTACCATTAAATTTGGTATTCACTTTGTAATTCCTTCTCATGATTTTGTGATAAAATTTTAGACTTACCAAATAAATGTTATATCCCCAAAGGCAAGACCCATGATTTTATTGTATATTTTTCTCTACTCTTCACTATCTCACTCCAAAACACACAGACACGTATGTGAACACATATCACAACCTGTGATTTTACATGAATTCAATGTCTAACATAGTCACTTGAGAACTTGAGGCCTCCTTTTCTTAAAACATAACAAAAAAAAAATTAGATAGTCTTGATCTCTAGAACTCACCTGTCACATTAATGGTAACTGAGTGGCTCTCAATGAATCCAGATGAAGAGTTCACAAAACAGCGGTATGACCCACTGTCACTAGCAAGCACTTGATTAAAATGCAAAATAAACACTGAAATAAGCTTCCTTTCTTCCCAACCCATAGACCCCTGAAGTCTATCCCCAAGATGTAAACAAGTGTTTCCTTCAAGCTTGCACCAGGTCACGGTAGGTCTATTAGCACAATATTTCATAGGGCATTCCAGTTCAAATGGGTCCCCTGATGATACAACATACATGGAATATTTCTTAATGTAAAGTTGTATATCACATGACTTGTCTCCTGGAAGACAAAAGCAAAATTAAAATCAGTTCTGTTTTGGGAGGACTAAATATGTGCCACTTCAACAGTTTCTGTGAAAGATTTATTAAGCATAACTTTATAATTTTCTAAGATAACATTTTACAGTATATTAACCCTTTCTAGCAGAGTGTCTGCTGAGACACATAGTAGATACATAATAAATATTTGTTAAAAAAATTAAACAATTTTCTCAGTTGTTCAATAATTTCCTCAATTTCTAAAATGTTAACATTTTATTATTATAAAATTAGATTTTATTATAATTAGGTTTATTTTATTATCATGTAGCTACTCCAATGTGAGAGTCATTCAGTCATGTCCAACTCTATGCGACCAACATGGACTGTACAGTCCATGGAATTGTCCAGGCCAGAATACTGGAATGGGTAGCCTTTTCCTTCTCCAGGGGATCTTCCAAACCCAGGTCTCCTGCATTGCAGGCAGAATCTTTACCAGCTGCGTCACAAGGGAAGCTACTCCAATAGCAGCAAATAATAATAACTTCTTGTTACTTATTTTCCAGGGGCTGTTCAAAACATACTACATATTTTAGTCATTTAATCCTCACAACAAAATAATATATTACTATGAATCTTGTTTTATGCATAAGGAAACTGAGGTAATAAAGAGCTTACCTAAAGTTATATTATAATAATTAAAATAACCAAGATTTAAACTCATACTAGAGTCCATTTCCCTATAATTCATTATCCACTACTCTGCTATTGTTTCTTGAGTAGTAATTACATTTTCTATTACTAGCTCAGGTATAGTTCAATAACTGGGAGAGAAGAAGTTTTTGTAGACAAATATTTCCCTATGATAGTTGGCATTACATTTTTTTAAACTTGTTTCTTTTTTTTAATTTATTTTTATTATTTTTTTATTTATTTTTGCCATACAATGACATGATATCGCCATGGGTTTACATATGCTCCCCCTCCAGAAACCCCCTCCCTCCTCCCTCCCCTCGGGAAATCTCGATGCACCAGCCCCGAGCATCAATCCTGGGCTGGCGATTGATTAGACATATGATAATTAACATGTTTCAATGCCATTCTCCCATATCATCCCACCCTTGCCCTCATCCACAGAGTCCACGAGTCTGTTCTATACATCTGCGTTCCTTTTGCTGTCTCGCATGCTGGGTTCTCCTTACCGTCTTTCTAAATTCCATATATATGCGTTAGTATACTGTATTGTTGTTTTCCCTTCTGGCTTACTTCACTCTGGATAATGGGCTCCAGTTCCGTCCACCCTCAGTGGCTTTAATGGCGCCTACCTTGAAATTTTTCTATTCCTTTTTCTATGCAGGAGACATGCAACACAAGATAAATTTCTCAAGAGAGGATGTTTTGAGGTAATTGAATATTTCATATTTTCCTAAGTGGGAGGAAGAGTAGTTATCCCCCTCTTCTGGAATTTTTGCCTACTGATCTGACATACAGGAAATATATTTTCCTTTGTTTTGATGGGAAGAGCAAATTTTCCTGGAAACAGACTTTTCTATTATCTTCTCTGAGCCTTCTGTTAGTAATAGTCAGTTGCACATAAAATCTGAAGCTAAGAAAAAAATGTTTTAATTCTCTATATTATTGAAGAAGTTCTGTTACCCTTAACTTATCAGAAAAGGTTATACCTGGTAACTTCAGCATCTGGAATATAATTTATAGCCAAGATATATGAAAAAGAAATTCTCTCCAAGCAAACAAAATAAATATTGCAAGATTCAAAAGTTATCTCATTTTTATTCACAATTCTTACAATTCCATTATTATTTCCTATTTAACTCAGAGCATAATTATGTTATATAATACAGATTAATAACTATTTATAATAACATTGAATCAACAATAAAATTTTATGTTTAATATTAATACCATCCATTTTTATAAACAAAGAAGTGTTCAGTCTGTTTTGCAAAGAATTTTATCAGAAATGGTTACTTCAAAAAATGTTTTGGCTTCCAGAGGGGCAAATTCAATTGTTTAGAATGTACATTTATGTGGAAGTATCCATCTATGAAATGCTGGAAAATTTTGTGCTTTTGACTGAGTGGATCACAACAAACCGGAAAATTCTCAAAGAGATGGGAATACCAGACCACCTTGCCTGTCTCAGACATGCAGATGATACTACTCTAATGTAGAAAGTGAAGAGAAACTAAAAAGCCTCTTGATAAGGGTGAAAAAGGAGAGTGAAAAAGTTGGCTTAAAACTCAACATTAAAAAAACTAAGATCATGGCTTCTGGTCCCATCACTTTGCAGCAAGTAATGGGGAAAAAGTGGAAGTAGTGACAGATTTTATTTTCTTGGGCTCCAAAATCATTGCAGATGGTGACTTCAGCCATGAAATTAAGACACTTGCTCCTAGGAAAGAAAGCTATGACAAGCCTAGACAGCATATTAAAAAGTAGAGACATCACTTTGCCAACAAAATTTCATATAGTCAAAGCTATGATTTTTCCAGTAGTCATGTATGGATGTGAGAGCTGGATCATAAAGAAGGCTGAGCACCAAAGAATCGATGCTTTCAAATTGTGCTGGAGAAGACCCCTGGCCTGCAAGGAGATCAAACCCGTCAATCCTAAAGGAAATCAACCCTGAATATTCATTGGAAGGACTGATGCTGAAGCTGAAGCTCCAATACTTTGGCCACCTGATCTGAAGAGCTGACTCACTGGAAAAGATTCTGATGCTGAGAAATATTGAAGACAAAAGCAAAAGAGGGCAGCAGAGGATGAGATGTTTAGATAGCATCACAGACTCAATGGACATGAACTTGAGCAAACTCTGGGAGGTAGTGAAGGACAGGGAAACCTGGCGTGCTGCAGTCCATGGAGGGGCAAAGAGTCAAACATGACTTAGCTACTGAATAACACCATTGTGCTTTTTAAGACTTATGCATAAAAGGAGCATGAGAAATTGCACCACTTCACAACAACTGCTTAATCTTTTTGTCAGTTACCTCATCAGTGCATATAAATCATGAAATATTCTACTATGGGCCCAACACTGTATGGTGGTGAAACAAAATAACTAAAAGAGGCCAAGATGCCTAAGCACTATGTAGTGATTCATCTCTTTTTATCTTATTTTTTTCCAGTAACTTCTTAAGAGCATTTTCTCTCTGAGTTCCTTTTCCTACATTCTTATAGTTCTTTTTTGGCTCTGTCTTTCCCTGTTTTGTACACTTCCTCGGCTTGTGGCTCAGCTGGTAAAGAATCTGCCTGCAATTCAGGAGACCTGGGTTTGACCCTGGGTTGGGAAAATCCCCTGGAGAGGGGAACAGCTACCCACTCCAGTATTCTGGCCTGGAGAACTCCATGGACTGTATGGTTCATGGGATTGCAAAGAGTCGGACATGACTGAGTGACTTTTGCTTCAGCAACATATTCCATCCATCCTCTTTATTAATTTCCTTCAGTGATTGCAAATTATTAGGTTTACAGACTTTAAGAGATTCATAGGATTCTCATTCACAGGATCCATGACTCACTAACTCAGGATTTCAGGCTACTGGCATCTTGCACACATCTGAGTTGTAGTAATAGGGTTATAGTAATATAAGCATAACTGAGATTATAATCAGAACTCTTCTTTAAAGATAAAGAAGGTTGAGGACTACTCAGGTATTAACTTGGGGACAAATTTTGGTCCTGCATTCCACATACCACTTTACCTAGCATAATGTTCCACTTTATTTCTATATCCTGGCCAGCATAAATATTCTCATTTTTAGCTATTTCCTATCTCTTTATAAATCTCTCACTGTAATTTATGCTTACATCTCATCAAACACTGCTCAAAGCTAATTGTAAACTGTTTGGGTTTTCAAGAATCAGACTGAGACAAGTGGCCTGCAGAGAACATTCAGAAAACCTTGGATATTTAGATATTTACAGTCGCTCTGAGACCACAGACAAGTTCACTTAAATACTTCCGGTTTCCAAAAATTCAGAAAAAATTAAGCAAACTCAAAGTCAAGTTATGAGAGTATCAAAAAATTGAGGAGAAAGGGTAAAATAATTCACCAAAAGAAAGTGTTTAAAAACAATATGCCTGGATGTGGTTGGAACTGCAACAGAAAAAGGAAAGAGGCCAAAAGGAGAAAGATCAGGTGAAACTCATCTTTCCAGAAGTCCATTCCCCTCCCTTAAGTTAATAAAGTACTTCAGCCTTCTAATTTCTGTTTTCATTTTCTTGGATAAGTTGACCACAGTCTATGAAGCCTGCAACTTCTGTGCCAGCATCATGAAAAAAAAAAGATAGTTATAGGTAAAGAGCTTTTTAATCTCAAAGAATGTATCATTTAATTGGTGAGGTAAGATTAACCATCAATGCCACTTTTCTGGAATAAATTTACTAACTACCACTCTTCTTCAAGTTTAATTGAACTGAAAGGAAGGCTCAGAGGGACTTTTAATGCTAGTTATTAGGGGGTATAGGAATAAATAAGACAAGGTACCTGCCTTGAAGGGGCTTGCCTTCTAATAGGAAATAGGCTTGACAGATGGGAGAATGAAATAACACTGTAAAAAGGTGCAGACCTTGCTTGGGTGTGCAGAGGATTAATTTCATCTGTGACTATAGGGGGAAAGCTGAATGGAAAGTTTATATTTGAGATGAACCTTAGTGAGTGAGTAGCTTTTTGATAATCAGAGCAGTGAACAGGACAGGGGAGGTATTTTAAGTCTAGGGAAGTTGAAGGGAAACAGGTACACTATCCAGGTATCTCATGGCAGATTCAGGGAAATGATACACTCTTGGATCATGGTTTTCTGGAAATATCGATATGCAGATCACTAGTTATTTCAGAGTAAATGGAATAAGCACCAGAGTATGGGGAGAGAAGTTTAAATGTTGTTTATCTATCATGAGAAAACACAGAGCCTGATTCTTTAGGAATATTTATAAAGTTCATATAAATAGCTAAAAATGAGAATATTCAATTGAACATGGTTGTTCACATGCTAACAGATTGGGCGATATTGACAGCCACCCAGCCTCACCAGCCCGCAATTCTTTAAAAAGTAAGATGAAAAGGGACTTCTCTGACCCAGTAGTTAAAGAGTCCATGCTTCCACTGCAGAGGGCAGGGGTTTGATCCCTGGTCAGAGAACTAGGACCCCAAATGCCACATACTATGGCAATAAATAAATAAATAAAGCAGATGAAAAAATTGTACAACAATAACAAAAAATAGGAAGTCAGTCTCTCCTGCACACATATATTCCACTTCACTTCCCTCAGTGTGTTATTGATGCTAAGTCTCTAAGACATCTAGGTCTCTCATTCTATTACAATGTTGCCTTTCCATTTGGGCTTTGCAGATGGCTCAGTGGTAAAGAATCTACCTAGCAAGCTGCAGACTAGACTTTGATCTCTGGGTCAGGAAAACCCCCTGGAGAAGGAAATGGCAACCCCTTCCAGTATTCTTGCCTGGGAAATCCCATGGACAGAGGAGCCTGGAGGGCTACAATCCATGGCTGCAAAGAGTCAGACACGACTTGGCAACTAAACAATAATCACCCTTCCATTTAGCTCCTGGGCTATCACCCAATGCAGCAGCACTGTTGAGCATCCTGACTAGTTCCAAGATTCCATGGCTATGGGCTTGGGAGGAGTGCATAAAGTGGATTAGGAGTGGAGATGAGCTAGCTGTTAGCCCAAACCACATCAATGACCTGCAATGGGATAATAGAAACATCACTGTGGTTCTTGTATGTTATCAGAAGGATGAAGATCATTGGCTGTCACACTTAGCAGCATAGGAATTTTTCTTGAGGAAAGAACAGATGGAGACTTATGAACAGTCATTAAAAGTCATCAAGGGTATTCCCTCTTTGTACAAAGAAGACATTAACACTGTCTACCTGCCTGAAACCAAAATGAATGTTTGCAGTCAGGAATAACACACTGAGGTAAATGATACAATTCTAATTTTCCATCTGACAAGCATTTGGAAAAGCTTTTTTGCTGCTTTTCATGAACTAATAATATTTCTAACCATTTGATGGGCTTCCCTGGTGGCTCAGACAGTAAAGAATCTGCCGGCAATACGGGACACCTGAGTTCTATCCCTGGGTTGGGAAGATCTCCTGGAGAAGAGCATGGCAACTCACTCCAGAATTCTTGCCTGGAGAATCACCATGGACAGAGAAGCCTGGTGGGCTACAGTCCATGGGGTCACAAAGAGTCAGACATGACTGAGCAACTAAGCACAACACAGCACATAATCATTTTATGACACTTAGGAGATCCAAAGCTGTTCCCAAGGGGTCTGTCTTATCAAATATCTTCTGAAAAAGAATGAAGATCACAGTTGCTTTTGGCTGGGTTTATCAGTCAACATTAGTTATTGTTGTTTCCTCTGTTTCCTCAAATATTTATATCTAATGGGTGGGAAATTTTCAATGCTAAAAATAATTAAAATAAATGCATGCAGTGAATGATGAAACCTCTACTATCTCTAGGCTCTCATATGATGAAGTATCTCTTTTTAAGTCACTACAGGCTTAGGAAGCCTCTCCTTTTAAAAATTCTCATGAAAACTGATACTGTATTATTACAGAGTATATATTCCATGGCTAGGGTATACCTAGCATAATTGATGCCCAGAGTGCATCATTTTTAACAGCATTTTTTTTCTTTATTCAGAAATAATCATGAAATGAAACAAATATTAAAATGGCCAGAAGAGAAACAGTGACTCTTTTTTTGTCATTAAACTTCATATATAAAGCAATGAAGGGACTTCCCTGGCAGTCCAGTGGTTAAGACTCTGTACTTCCAATGTACTTCAAGTTTGATCCCCAGTGGGGGAACTAAGATCCCACATACCACATGGCCAAAAAATTTATTAAAAAATAAAAAACAATGAAAGTTTTAAAATATTTGAAAAATAAAATAGAATGCAAAAAAGGGAAAAGTGCATAGGTATTTATTTAATACTTTTATATGTATCTAAACAGTGTGAACTTGGATTCTTCAGTTACAGCCTGATATTGTAGTTTATATAAGTAATTTTCCAGTAATTAAAACTAAAGTTCTATTAAAAAAATAATATAAACAATTACTATATTGTACCACTACCAGTATCATAAAGTTTTATTTTCTTGATTCATTCTTTAATTTTAAAACAACACTTTAAAGATTATAAAATATAAAGCTACAATTATATAGCTATTAGTCAATAAAGCATTTCAATTATAAAGATATCAATCAATAAAAACATTTCAGATATAAACTTTAGTTCATGCATGAAAAAATATTGCACCTCACAGCCTGTGTTCTGGTTCACTGTTTTGAATTTTTAACAAATATTCAAAATATTTGCATGGAACAAAAGAAGTGAAACTTACATTGTGTTTCCTTGTCTCTCTAATCACTATGATATTATTGCTTATTTAAGATCTACTGTTTAAATGCAGAAATATGTAGTACCACAGGGATTTGAGACACAAACTATGCCTAAAGCAAGCTCAAGTAATTCTGAACATTATGAATTTACTCTTGACGTGAAGATGCCTGTGTGCATGCTAAGTCGATTCAGGCATGTCCAACTCTTTGCGCTCCATGGACTGTGGCCCTCCAGGCTCCTCTGTTCATGGGTTACTCCAGGCAAGAATACTGGAGTGGGTTGCTATGCCCTGTTCTAGGGGATCTTTCCAATACAGAAATCAAACCCACAGCTCCTGCACTTCCTGCATTGCAAAAGGTGGCTTCCCTAATGAGCCACCAGGGAAGCCCATATGTAGCTGAATTTGTATGTGTGCAGGGCCAACTCTCCAACAGGGATGTTCTCTAAGTTAATTTTCATGTAGATGCAATGTTTATCAAAGGGAAAGTACTATAAAATGTACTCATTTGAAACTTACATACATATTATTAAAATCCACAAGTAACCATAGCAATTATTTAGAACTTAGACCAAAATATTTGGGTGTGAAGGAAACATTTTATCACTAATATTGTTCAGAATTGCTGGTACATGGTCATTAAAAGTAGACTGACTTTTGCTGTTTGTTTTAAAACTCTGTACAGACAATGTACCCCCTTATTGCCCACATCCCAGGAGTGTGGACATCCTACTGTTCATGATTATTTAGTAATGGGACAGTTGCTAGTGCTAAGGGGATACAGAAAGAGCCTCACTTGGCTCTTCAGTTTTCTAATATGATTCTTTTTTCTTTAAATCTTAACAAGATATAATCTCTCAGAGTTTTCAGATATCTTAGAGGGAGAAAGCCTTTCTGTCTGGACTATCAGAGAAAACTTCAAGGAGGAGCTTGAATCTTCTCTGCCTCCAAATCTCACCCCAGGGCAGTTCTGGTGCTCTTTCTGTTATCACAATATAATATCACTGTCTACCTAACCACATGGCTACAACCTGGGTGCCATCCTTGTCTCCTGCCCCACTCCATCAGCCACCAAGTTAAGTTAATTCAGCATCCAAAATATCTTTTGAATTTGTTTTCATGCCACTGCCTTAATTTGGGTCTCATTCTACTTCATGAGGATTACTTTTACAGCTTAACAACTAGTCTTCTGCATTCCAGACTCAACCTTTTTCCTCTCCCCCAACCAAATTCATTTTCCACGTTACTGTCACAGTTTATATTCTTAAAATTAAAAGTCAATTGCACGATTTTTTTTTTTTTTTGCCTGAAACCCTATAGAGAGTCTTCAGTGCCTACTGGAAAATGTTCAGCCTTCATCAAATGGCATTTATTTCCTGCTTCTTTATGCAAACGTATTCCCCTCCCTTCCACAACACACTCTAGCAACCCACATCCACTTGATGCCACACCAAATGCCCCATGCTATTTTGTGTGACATGCATTACTGTGTTATAGTTAAATATGTGTTTATGCTTCTGTCTTTTGATCTTTCCATCTTCCCAGGGATAGCAAAAGGACATCTTCTGCTTCCCAGGGATAGCAAAAGGAGATGGCATTAGAAAAAGTAGGAAAGTGAGAAGCATGATGTACCCTGATACTGAACAGAGAGAGCTTCATGAAGAGAAAAATCCCCTGCTCACAACTCCTATGCCGTCTGTGCACTAAGGACACAGAACAGACACAGCTGAGTCCTTAGAGTGTGTGTGCTTAGTTCCTCAGTTGTGTCCAACTCTGCAGCCTCATGGACTGTACCCCACTGGGCTCCTCTGTCCATGGAATTCTTCAGGTGAGAATATTAGAGTGGGTTGCCATTCCCTTCTCCAGGCGATCTTCCCAACCCAGGTCTCTTGCATTGCAGACAGATTCTTTACCATCTGGGCTATCAGGGAAGCCCTGAGTCTTTTGGGATGTGGACTCAAAATGTCAAGGTGAAGTGAAAGATATATGCCTCTCAACATACCTTTTAGTGGTTATAACTTAAGCACTAAAGAAAAACTAGATCTTATAAGTATGTAGTGTAGAAAGGCCTGATTTATGTCCATTCGGGGTGATACTCAAAGTATTTAAGAAGTGACACTCCATGGTCACCCAGATACCTAGATCAACCAATCAGAAAGGCATGCCAACCACAAAAAAACTGCATGGCCCAATATCTTCCAGCTAAGCAAACCTAGCCACAGGTGTAAATACCATAAGAAGCTGAAATACCATAAGGTGTAAATACCATAAGTAATTTGTAAAATTCAATAACAACTAAGAAAAAAGAGGTTTATGGTTGTGAATCTTAAATGAAATACAGTTATTTCTTATTTTTAAAGATGATACACCTTGATTATAACTATTGCCATGAGGAAAACCCCAACAAATTTAAACCTCTCTGTTGAAAAATTCTTACATCTATGGAAAGTTCAAAATAGTTACATTCACTGAAATAAATGAATGACAGTAAAATGACAATAATGAAGCCTGAGTGCCTTAATTTGACCTAAGTTTGTGTTAGAGTTAACCATAAATATGTACATAAATAAGTTTTTAAAAGCTAAAATGACTGTGACAAGTATGTGTGCATGCTAAGTCACTTCAGTCGTGTCTGACTCTTTGTGACTCTATGGACTGTAGCTGGCCAGGCTCCTCTGTCCATGGGATTTTCCAGCTAAGAATACTGAAGTGGGTTGCCATGCCTTTCTCCAGAGGATCTTCTCAACCCAGGGATCAAACTCAAGTCTCTTATGTCTCCTGCATTGGCAAGCAGGTTCTTTACTACTAGCATCACCTGGGAAACCCATGATGAGTATAATATGACAATAATACCCTTTTACATGAACCAGGATTTTAGCTTCTATCAGAAGGTACTATGGTACACAAACAACTAACAAAAACTTCAGATATGTGATGGGGAGGCCTCAGAAGATTAGTCTTCAGACTCAGGAAGAAACAGGCCTTCACAGGATGCTGGAAGTATGATCTTCCTTGCTTTAGAGTGCAGAGGAGTGGAGCGGACAGATGGGTACTAACAAGGAATGGAAGCAGGTGCCTCTCCCTTGCAAACTGGTGTGATTTAGGGGGTCCCATGACGCAGTGACTTGAGCATGTCGTTGTTTAGTCATGAAGTCCAACTCTTTTGCAACCCCACGAACTGCAGCCCACCAGGCTCCTCTGTCCATGAGATTTCCCAGGCAAGAATACTGGAGTGGGTTGCCATTTCCTCCTCCAGGACTTAGGGCATAGGCAAGACCCATCCACAAATAGCAACATGTAATCACACATCAAAGATTCTAGAAGGACATCCGCCCAGACAGCCTTAAGGAATCTCATGCACAGCATCAGGAAGCCCACAGGATCTACTTCCCATCACAAGCTGGCTCACAAAATCAGAAATGTGGTAACTTGAGATGAGGGTAGGGGAATTCCATTGTATGCAGAAACCACTAATTTAATGTTATATTAGGTAGTGTTGATTAAACTTATTATTTTAACTCTGTGGTAAACAAACCCATACCATAAGTCAGATATTTCCAGAAGTGCTGGGAATATCTGGGGAAATTTGAATAAGGGTGATGCACACATCCATTGTTAAAATCAGAAACTCTATTTTAAAGGATGATCTTTGTTAAAGGAAAACCCTGTGGCTTGATTTCAGGGATGCAATGAAGATTTGCTGATCTCAGTCCCTATGGTGAGATGAAAGATTCACACATTTTTACCTGGCAAACAAGATGTAATATAATAGAGGTCACAGACATAGAAGTAGTATGAAAAAATAGTTCAAGGTTTCTTCCCTTTTCTGTGCATATTGTGTTGTACTAGTTCCTTTGGGGATAGGCAATCCATCCTTGTCTAAACACAAATACACAACACTTAGTCACACAGACTTGTGAGATATAAAATTCCTTTTACAAAAATGGAACTGGAAAGAATGAACTTCACACCAAGAATACATAAGATATGAATTCATATTTATTCCCTTTACTTAAAAAACAAAGACCATGAAATGAGTAGAGAGAATTTTCACATTCATTTTCTATTACTATATTCTTCTTAAAATCTCCTTAAAATGGTATGTGAAAACTTTAAGTTTGCTTTCATGTAGTATTTATAGAGCACATTTTGAAGCAATTTCTTCTAGGACTAAAATTTCTCATAATGTGATGTGATTACTTTGGAGGATAGTTTGAAGACTATCCCTTTAATTCAGTAGTATTGAGCAAATTAAGATTTTAAACCAGGTAGCTCTTGGTTTTATCTAGTTGTCCATAATTCCGGCATTTTTTTGACTTGATGCAGTCATTCTAGTATTTGCCACAGCTTTGTCAAACAGCAAAGTATACAAAGTACCTGCGCCATTTCCTTTCCCTGAGATATTAAAGAGTAAGACAAGCAAAGAACTTCAGTGATCATCAGGTCAGATAGTCACAATGGAAAATCAAAATTTCCAAATTTGTCACATTTGGAAAATCAACCTTCAGAATCACTGCTTCATTTTCATTGCCACTTGCCCACAGTTGCATCATATTTCACATTATCAAAGTACTAAACCCATCCTAGGTGCTCCCAACAGAAGGAAAACAAGAATATGACTAATACTTTTGAGTTCTTACTACATACCATACATAGTTTCTTTTGATCCTCAAAGCAATTTTATAAGGTAGTCTTTATTATTATCTTTATCTTAAGTGGGAGAAATCAAGTATAGAGAAGTTAAGCCACTTACTTAAGATCCCCAGCTGGCAGGAGTCAGAGCCAGAACTGGGACTTGAACCCAGGCCTGGCTAACTGCAAGGCACAAGCTCTTATCTAGAAGAGAGGTTGTGAAAGCACATGGGAACACACAGGGAAGGTTGCTGGCACTGTGGCTGGTTCACAATACATAATAATAAATGCCTGGCATTACTATTTTTTGGATAGGATGAATTTAGGGCAGTGACACAGCAGTTTAGTAATTGTCCAAGGGCACAAGGCCTGTGGGCAGCAGAATCAAGGTGGAAACCCACAACGCCTGCTCCAAGTGCCTCTGCTCTGAATATTCACTTCCAACTGCTTTTGGGGCTCAGCAGTGATCTGTATATTCACCAGCCAAATAAATATTATAGAGATAGCAAAAAGGTTCTAGTCCATAGTAAAATGTCCTTTTATGTGTATGCTAGTCACTCAGTTGTGTACGACTCTTTGTGACCCCACGGACTGTAGCTTGCCAGGCTACCCCTGTCCATGGAATTCTCCAGGCAAGAATACTGGAGTGGGTAGCCACTCCTTCAGGGGATCTTCCCAACCCAGGGATCAAACTCAGGCCTCCCGTATTGCAGGCAGATTCTTTACTTTCTGTATGAGACATGAAGTTCTTCAGAATTACACTAATGAAGAAGGCCAGTCTTGGTCTGTTATGGCCCTTTAATGGGCCGAGGCTTGGGGGTGCAGAGTCGACGATAAGAAAATAAAGGAAAGAGAAAGAGGCCGATATCCCCTAGTTGATGCAAGGAATCAGTAAAACCTCTGACAAGAGGTTTGCGTCGCACACGTTAGGCACAGGGTACCCTATATGGGGGACTTGAAAGCCCAGGCAGATTAGTGAGCACAACGGACCCTTGCGCTCTATGAGATTGGCCTGAAGGAGAGAAATAGAGAAAAAGGAAGAGGGAGAAAAGAAGTGAGACACGGGGACCAAGGCTCTGATGGAGCAAAGGCCTTTATTCAATGTAATGTCGGCATATATGTGCTGTCTTAGGACCAAGAATCTTACAATACATCCAGGAAGCATAAGGCTAGAATCCATCTCCAAGAGAGGGGGTTGTAAAACTCATTTTCCATAACAGAAAGGGAGGAAGGCTGTAATTAGTTACTTTTACTTTAAGAATGTATGCATTCCTTTTGCCCCTGGGAGAGGTATGCCTCTCCACTCATCTCTGAATATTCAGGGATTAGTAAGGGACATCAGGAAACAGCACACAGGAAGCCTCCTGCCAAAAGTTCCCTGACATTGGTCAAAACGAGGAAGTAAAAAAATTTTTGTTCTGGGTGCTTTCTCATGCTTTGTCTGAGTACTTCTTCATTACATTTCCACCAAGTGACAAAGGACCCGCCCTGTGACTCTGCCCTATTGGTCATGTCTTTGTCTCCCCAGGCCAGAGGATTCGCTCCAGGCCCGCAGAGTTCTTCCTGTCCCATATGATAAGGATGAGTATCTGGTGGAGAGTGTGTTAGCCAGTGTGTGTTCACCTCTCTGGAATAGCAAAAGTGTCTAGCCAGTTCAACAGACCCTACAGAAAAATGATTCTTGTTGACAATTTAGAGGATAGTTCTGGGAAAGGAAGACTCTGGCATAGCTGGGCTAGTCCTTCAGAGATGCTAGGCCTTCCACCTTGCTCACAGTGACCTTAGGGGAAAAAGCAGGACAGGAAAAGCCTAGAACATACCTCAGAAGCTGTGAACAGTAGCATTCAAGAGAACCTTTGGCATTTTATAAGAAACCAACATGAGTCTTTCTAAATATTGCCTTCAGTGTTTGAGTGGCTATGTATGATGTTCAGAGTAACTGTCCTTCCATTCTGTGCTGTTGGAAGGACACAAGGAAAGTCCATCTCTACTTCTTTTCTAGATACTTCCTTACCTTCCTAAGATATTCTACTACAGAGATTATACTGAGATTCACTGGCATCTTCAAAGCCCTAGGAGATACTTAGCGTTATCAGTGTGGGCAGAAACTGCCAATTGTCCTCTGATGTTAATTCTCCTAATATCACAGAGGAAAAAGAAATGGGATAATCACCACCCAGCTAGAATCTAAATGTCCCAGCCCTCCTCATAGCCACTTCTGGACAATGGCTTGTTTGTGATATATTCAAGTTCCATGTTATGCTTATAAGATAAATGTGGTTATCAGGAGAGAGAAAAGAAGTTAGAGAGCTCTACCAGACAAACCTAATGTTTCCCATGACTGTCTAGATGGCCCCTCTATCATTCTCCTTGTCTATTTACAATGCGAAGCTCATATTGTACGTGTTTAGATTCTGAACATGCTAACACAATTCCCCTGCATGTGTCCACAGGCAAACAAGTAATTTCTTCCATAGAGAAGCATGGAAATCAGAGTCCATAATCTAGGAGATACTGATATCAAGAGTTGTTTATAGTGACTTCTCTGATGGTCCAGAAGCTAAGACTCCATCCTCCCAAAGCAGGGGGCCCAAGTTCAGTCCATAGTCAGGGAACTAGATCCCACATGTGTGTGCTCAGTTGCTCAGTGGTGTCTGCCTCTTTGAGACCCCCCATGGACTGCTCCTCTCTGCTGTCCATGGGATTTCCCAGGTAAGAATACTAGAGTAGGCTACCATTTCCTTCTCTGGGGGATCTTCCTGACTCTGGGATCAAACCTGCATCTCCTGCATTGGCAGGCAGATTATTTACCACTGCACCACCTGGGAAGCTCCAGATCATACAAGCCACAACTAAAAAGAAAAAGATCCCACAAGCTACAACTAAGAGCTAGCTCAGCCAAGTAAATAAATAATATGTTTTGGTAAAAAGAGTTGTCTATAGACAACTTTTTATAAACTTCAAATGAGAGATGATCTCCCAATATTGCTTTAAGGAGACTATCAAGCTAATAAAGTTTTGTACTAAATGGGGAAAAAAATAAAACTAAACCAATATCACAGCACTTACTGTGTAATTTTAGCTAATAAACTTCAGGCACTATTTTAAGAGTTTTACAGAATTAATTTACTTAACTACTTACAACATCCCTATAAGTTCAATATCATTGTTGTCCCCATTGTTTAGATGAGGAAAGAGAACTGGAGAGGTTATAATCACAGAAGCAGTAAATGGCAGAGATGGGAGAGTAATCTAGTAATCGAGAATGATATTACCTGCTCCACCATTGCCTCTCCAAGAAAAAAACCAAAAGATTGGTTTCATTTTTGAACCTGGTTACAAATGCCTATGAATATTTTTCTTTCAACAACTCTAAAATGTAAGTAAAAGTGAAACTCACAAATGATGGAAATTAAGTTGGAAAGTCCCAGAGAAGCAAGATAAACTGACTTCAATATTACAATAGAGGAAATTTTGATAGTGGGACAGAGGAAGTAATAATTAATTAAAGAGTTCAGTGTTAGAAAAGTCTAATTCAAGGCTGTGATCAACACAGGAATTAGTCTTTTCAAATCTTAATCCAGGAAATCCTGTAGCTACAGAATGTACTCCTAGGCATTTTCATATAAGTTAGTCCTATCTTACAGCAAACACTTTTATGATAACAATATTACAGGCATTTGGCAGAAGGCTGAGCTCTATTTCTGGCATAAGACATGTGTATTTCAAGAGGAACAAATAAGCATATCCAGATAAATAAGCCTGATAAAGACACTGTGTTACAAAACCAGAATATGAAGGAATGAGAGATTCCGAGCACTTTTTGCCCCAGCGTTTCTGCTCTGACCCAAGGATATGGCCTGCTCATACTGGAGAAACACAGTCTGGGAGGAAAGTGGAGTATGGATTCAAGATTTCCTCCTGCCTTTATTCAGAAGGTGTGTAGTGTACGCAGTAGCCAGACATTAACTGCAGTGCTCCTGGCTGCTTGAAGTTGGAATCTTTGGTTGATGCTCAAATTGACAAGTTGAGCCTCAAGTGGTCCAGGGCCTCTCAGCTGGAGTCACTCACTGAGGATGGGGCAGGCGACTGACAAGAGCATCTCCACTTGCAGCCTTGCTCTTGCCATCATCAGCCCATGTGTCCATGTATATGTGCTAACACTTCGATTACTTTCATCCAGACAGAAATCATATGCCGGATACAAAGGGACAAAGTTCCCCCTAACTTTTTTTGAGAAACACAAAATGCAAGCAAGAATTATTTCATTATAAAGGAGGACCTTCAACAGGAAGTTTGTAGAGAACATTACCTTTTTCACAACCTTATTATTGATGCAGCCACATTCCTAGGAAGCTATACACATACCTTACATTGCTTTGAAGTGGAAGGGAAACATTATTTTAAAACTATTCTTAAAGACTTTGAAACTTTGTGCCTGTGTAAAGAATTCAGTAACTAAATCACAGGAAATCCCTAAGACATAAAGGTTAAAATAAATGAGGTTTAAAGGAATAGAGTCATCAGCTGTCAGGAGTACAAATTTCACCAACCTATATTATTGTTGTTCAGTCACTGAGTAGGGTCCTACTCTTTGTGACCTCATGGACTGCAGCATGCCAGGTTTCCCTATCCTTCACTATCTCCCTGAGTTTGCTCAAACTCATGTCCATTGAGTCTAGCACCACCTGGGAAACCCCTCAACAATCTATACCCCTAATTTAATTCAAGTTAATGCTGCAATCCAAAAACATATATAAGCTATCTGGCTAATCCTTTGTCCAAGGCTTTCTGCTTTATTGTTCAAATAATTCAAGTCACTATACTTTGGGCTAAATATATTGTATAATATACTTCATTTATTCACTCTGTTTCTAGCTTCAAAACCTCAACTATTTTAAATGATAATGTTAAAACTTGTTTCCCATTTATTTGAATATTGTGTGGGTTGTTTGGTGTAAAGAATATTAGCAAAAATAATATTAATGTTTGTGGTTTAGTCACTAAGTTGTGTCCAACTTTTATTATGTGAGTTTACTATGCTATGCACTTTAACTATTGTATCTGTAGTCTTCACACTAGTCCTGTAATTTAGGTAAATTATTATTATCTCTATTTTACAAGTGAGGAAACTAAGGATAAGAGAGGATAACAAACTAAACCAAGGTCACACAGAAAGTGGCAGAGCCAGTCAATGAACCCAGTTCTGACACACATTGAAAGGAGAAGCAGAGTTGAACTGTACTCCCTGTGTGATACAGCACTGCACATTCTTCAAACTGGTATGATTTCTGTTTAATAATATTCAACTTCAGTTGTAACTAAAGTGAAAAATACAGCCAGCCATCTAAACATTTCATCAGCACAATACCAGATTTATTGTTGTTGCGGTCAGTTGTGTCCAAACCCTTTTGTGACCACGTGGACTGTAGCCCACCAGACTCCTCTGTCCATGGGATTCTCCAGGCAAGAATACTGGAGTGGGTTGCCATTTCTTCCTCCAGGGAATCTTCTTGACCCAGGGATTGAACTTGAGTCTCCTGCATTGCAGGTGGATTCTTTACCACTGCACACCCAGGAAGCCTCATAATACCAAATACTTACGAACATAAAAATGCTTAAGAGAAGGGGATTTTTTTAATTT
Source organism: Antilocapra americana (assembly GCA_007570785.1). Classification (NCBI taxonomy): domain Eukaryota; kingdom Metazoa; phylum Chordata; class Mammalia; order Artiodactyla; family Antilocapridae; genus Antilocapra; species Antilocapra americana. Next base: position 45,023,223 of record ML664161.1, on the reverse strand, counting down.
TGCAGCTGTTTGTGTGCCATCCTGGTATCATGAAGACAAATTCCAAAACAAAATTTCAGAACTGAAGGTGACATGCTAAAGGATTTCAATGATCATATTTTCTGATTTGAACCTTATAAGAGTATGTGCTTGTAGGGATAAGGCAGGCTTTTTGAAACCAGGAAATTAGGAACTTCTGTTGTCTTTCATGGCCCCTCCCTCTTTACAATATGTGGGCATCTCTGACAAAGTAAAGGAGCAAGTGAACTCATCACTTTTTCACTCGTATAAAATTTTTGCAAAAGTGACAAACATCAATGCAGAATTCAACTGTTTTCTATATCACGTGACACCATTCATCTTCAATATAATAAAAGCAGCGACAGAATGCACTGATCCCATATTTCTCAGCATTGTCTCATTCAGTAGTCTCAAGGCACATGCCCCATGAAGCAATTAAGGAGATTTTATTTAGCCACATGCCTGCAACACAGGTTGGATTCCTGGGTCTGGAAGATCCTCTGGAAAGGGAAATGGCAACCCACTCTAATATTCTTGCCTGGAGAACCCCATGGACAGAGGAGCCTGGCAAGCTACTGTACATGAGGTTGTAAGAGTCAGACGTGACTTAGCGACTAAACCACCATTCCAGAGTAACCATGGAGTTATGTATAATCCCAGTTATCCAACACCTAACCTAACCAACACTCCTCTAGTTTCAGTTTGAAAAGAAAATATTTATTCACCATCAGCATGGCATCCAGAACACTTTTGCTAGTATAGTGATAAATTTGTACTGAACTCCTTATAGCATCTGCCCAATTCTCTGTCCTTACCATCAGAATATGTTTTTAAGAAAACCAGCCAAACTCTGACTTAAACATTGTTTTCTAATTTGGTCTATATTCTTTCTACCATGTCTTCAGTGAGCAAATCCAACTATCGGGTTTCATCTACCAATATCCACTAGGCATAAACCCTACATCCTACTAAGGTCAGCAAGAGAGAACATGCTTCCAACATCCCCTGAGAAATATATAAGAAGTCGGTGTCTTACCACTGATACTCCAAATGCCTACATGAGGAATTAGGAAGAAGCCCCAGAACAATTTCCCAGTTCCAAGCACGGTGAGTGATGGTTTCATTTCCTTTTTATATCAGGGATGTTCAGGTAGAAAGCTTCCCTTCCTCTCCTGAATCTTTCAGAGTTGGATCAGGTTATCTACTTCAATGACACCTATAAAATAAGTAAAGAGAGAGGAGGTGGGAGAGGACAATAAGAAGAGCCCAAATATTTTGTGAAACAAAACAAAGACTAGGTGGTACTCTGTTCTGTGGTTTTTGCTTCTTGTCAAATTGGCTGTTCAGCTTCAAATGCTGCAATTAAGCAGCTCAGTCCTTAAATACTCCTTTTGTGTCAGCCTTTTTGCCCCACACTGGGTTTTTTCTCATTTAAAGTTCAGTGAAATGAACAATTAAATCCTAAAGAAATTTATATTGCCGAAATATTTAGGTTAAGATTTTAATCAAATCAAGGTCAGAAAATTCATGATAAAAACTATCTATGGTAAGTATACATTTCCCTCCCTTTTCACAGTTTTTGATTATGAAACTTCTTTTATGTTAGAGATTTTAGATTTATCTTCCCAAACATCATGTCTTAAAAAGATGAGAATGTTTCCTGTCATTAGGCCAGTGGAAATTCATCTGAGGTTATGGAGAAAATGAGTGATAAGAAACCCTGCCTCAACAAAGGAAGAAAAGGCAACTCTCTATAGTCTATAGATAAATATCAATGGGATGAGATCATCCTTAGTATTGACTACATGTTTTCTCTAAATGTTGAAGTTTTGAGCTAAATAACATCTTGAATATCAATTAAAGGAAACTTCCAATTTCAACATTCTTCATATGATTACTCTCTGAATTAAATAGAATAGAAACAATCAAAGAAGAAATGGGAAAGTTCAAGATCAGATAGCTCAGGATCAATGTGGAACTATTTTTGTCAACTCCACTTCTAATAATAGAAGATAGTTATTTCCAGTATTCTGGGAGGTGGGTCATGGAGTATCCCGCTTTGGGTTATGGCAGAGAGTGTTTTGCCTATGTTATCCTCTAGGAGTTTTATAGTTTCTGGTCTTATGCTTAGATCTTTGATCCATTTTGAGTTTATCTTTGTGTATGGTGTTAGAAAGTGATCTAGTTTCATTCTTTTACAAGTGGCTGTCCAGTTTTCCCAGCCCAGAATATTGGAAATAAAAACTCGAATAAACAAATGGGACCTAATTAAAATTAAAAGCTTTTGCACAACAAAGGAAACTATAAGCAAGGTGAAAAGACAGCCTTCAGAATGGGAGAAAATAATAGCCAATGAA